>JARFOD010114594.1:0-10314 GCA_031763545.1 Mopalia muscosa
ACAGAGCCAGATGTTGGCGTGCAGACAGATGTCTGTTCACCTGTGTCTCTTTCTAGTGTTGTGGCTCTGTTCACTGAAGTACTAGTCTACTGTGTACAAATAAACAAAAGATCAGAGGCAACTGACTTCATTTGTGACAGTGCTAAGCATCATCTCGTTGATGAGGCTGTTGACTGTGGGCAATTAACTTCAATAATTATGCAAGGACGAGTCACCCATACTTAATGCATTTTAAAGTATTAAACAAAATATTTGTTGTTGTTTTCCTGTTAACTATGGTTTTCTCCATTATGCATCATAACAGTCAGTCGGTATATGCCCATGGTCAAGAATTAAAATTGTATATACCTATCCAGATTATGTCAAGAGTGGCAACTGCAAATAAGACGTCATTTCCGTACGCGTATGCACTAAAGTTAAAATCGTTTTTCTGTAATTCGGCCCTCACTGTCTTCCAATGGTCAGAGTATGACTCGCTGTATGAAGACTGGTGTAGACATCCTAAACCATGTAAGCAAAGGGCTAACGACATTATAGAAAATTCTGGTGCTTGTGAGTTGTCTGTTCAGCACTCTGTTTCATGTCAGTTTCCTCCTTGGCACCTAGAAAGTCCAGATGTGTCTCTTGATCTCACTGGTAAAGTTAAAAGTCTGATCAACCAAGTGTAATTAGGCTGTGTTCTGTTGATCACATCAAATCTAAGTGGCCGAATCATCTCCATGTATATACAGATGCGTCAAAATATCCGGATACAGGTAAAGTTTGGGCAGCTTTCTGTTGCCCTGATTTAAAGTAAACAGAGCTACTCGATTACCCAACCACCTATCTTTTTATTCTGCTGAGCTAATGGCTATTTATCATATTTAAGATTTATTAGTGATTTTCAACCATAATTATCTGTAATTTTTAGTGATTCACTTAGCCGTCTGCAAGATATGAAATCATTGTGTTACAAAAAAGCAACTCCCTTGATTCAATAAATTTTGTTGTTAATTACAGTGTTAAAATATGAAGGTATTAATGTATGTTTTGAAAGGGTGCCTAGTCATGTGGGTATAATTGGAAATGAGTCTGCTGATTCTGTGGCTAAGGCAGCCTTAACATTTCTGCCCGTTTCTAATAACCATTCCCTTCCTGTTACAGAAGTCATGAGTTCAGTAAAGCCTTTTTTAGTTAAAATGTGGAAGAATGAATGGGACAGAGCTTCTACATGAAGGTTTTATTATCAGTTTAACCCTATTGTTAACAGCCCTGTTTTATCATTGTCATCATGGCGGGCTGAAGTTCTAATATTTAGACTTTTATCTGGTCATTTTCAGGTCGATTATTAATTATCTTCATAGTTTTAACCTCCATGCCACTGATCTTTGCGATCTTTGCCTAGTTGATGAAACCATTGCCCTTTTTTATTCCATTGTTCTTTGTACAATATTCCATGCATACGTTTTTATTCCGCTCTAAGCAGTATAGGCATTTTTATCCCATCCCTGCAATCTGTTTTTAAACCTGGCAAATCAGCCAACAAAATTTGTCAAGCAGTGGCAACATTTGCTATTGATTGCAATAAGTTCTAGTCATTGCTGTTTGCCTGTTTGATCCAAGTCATATGATTCTGTTAAATATGTATGAAGTATATGTGTGTATGTCAACCTAGGCCCCCATGTTATGTATGTTTGTTAACTCTTCTGTCCTCGACCTGGTAGCCTATATAATATTATTGTCTCTATGTATATCCTTCTGTCATCTACCTGATAGTCTTATAATCATATTGTCTGTTTGTATATCCTTCTGTCCGCTACCTGAAAACTTGTATTACCGTATTTGTCTATAGAAGGGAGACAATTCATTGATGTCCAATATTTATATATAAGATAAACCCGCTAAGCCATGGCGCAAATCATTCAATTGAATGGAGTCACCAATAAACTAAATTATGTATGTATGTTGTCATGTGCCTGGCGTCGACGAGGAACTATGTTTAGACTGGGGAAAGCAAAACATTTGAATAGACTAAGTAAGAAAACGTTCCAGCTTTGTTTAATCGTTATCTGGTACTAATCACCCTCGAATCAAATACTATCTCCTGTTTTTCTCTGTGAAACTTAGAATCATTGGATGTCCCGATTGGATGTGAGAGTTCTATTTGAGATCCACTTATTTGCGGAATGGGAGTCTCGTAACGTCAACAAATAGTTTGACGTCAAAACGATCCAGATTTGTAGCCTTTTCAGAACGTCACAATGCATAAAAGTCTTTGACGTCATGTAAAAGCTCCACTATCACGAATGTTCTGACGCCAGAGGACCGCATGGAAAGGATAAAATTACCTCCCTTGCCACTTTCCCGAGACTCCCATTGTTTAGATCAACAAGAGGACACTATATTTGATACAATAAAATGATTAACAAGATCTATGCTCTCCCGATCTTGTATACAACAACGTTATCGATTCTAACGCATTTGCTTAGTGTTTTCTTTGTCTACCAGATACATCATGGAACTCTAAAGACAAAAACAAACAAGTCATACTCATATAAATCCTTTAATTGTGCCAAAATCTGCGAACAGACTTTAATTTAAGGCAATTGTGTACAATTGAGGCATTTCTATCTTTCTTTGGCATGTAATAATTATACGCCATTTTTGACGAGTTACGATGTCCCAACTATATTCTTCATCATTTCCTCTGTGTAATATGAGTCAAATTTCTCCTTAGATCCGAAACAGAAATGCTGGGAAAGGTCTGGCGAGTACTTGCTTGCTGGTGGGGTCCGGCCATATTCCTCGGCCAAAACTCGCATGTAGTGTGAGGCGTTACCACAACACAGGCCAACAAATTGGATTCCAAGCGCTCTGGCTTCTCGGGCAAACACAGCAATATCATGTCGGCTACATGCAAAAGCTGGCAGATCAACCGGGAAAGATCTTTCACCTGTGAGAATGTAAGAAACTTGTTACCAAGATCAAAAAGGTAGTTTTATGGAAGAGGTTTTGACTAAGTCTTGCTGGTATCGACAGAGTGTGACCAATAAATATAATAACAGCATATCTTCCATATCATTAATGGAGCTTCAGTTTATAACATAGAACCGAATGTTCACAAGGACAAAAAAAAAAAACAAAAAAAAAAACGCATCATGTCGACAGTTCATAATGGTGCATCCAGTAAAATAATGTAGGTCTACGTTATATGGATTGAGAGTACGTGGTGTCACACAGGAAATGGAATTCATTTGCATTATCATCAGAGCCGATAAGTGATAGATTAAAATACGACTGATGTCGACACTTTCGTACCTTGACAAATTTTGACGAATGGCAATGTTCCACCAGTCTTGTGGTGGAATCATATCATACACAATCATTGTAATTCTAAACAACAGAAACTTAACCTTCATTCAATATTTCAGAATTTTTTATAACTTAAATTTCAATATAAAGTTATCGTTTTACAGAATACAATACTTTGTATTATGTTAAAAGCTACAGCGGAAGTAATGGTTTCTGAAGCAATATGTGAATCAGATCATCCAACAACGTTTTTGAACATATATTCAATGAATTGTAAAGTTTGAGGTACATTCACTATATTTCCCTAAAATTTACGATTATATGACTGACCAATAAATGGGTAGCTAATAAAGTGACCGAAGGTATTAACGGCTTGAATTTTGTGTGATTTGGTCACGAAATTAAATTAAAAAAGGTTGTTTTAGATAGTGTCACCTCAAGAACAAAACAAAAAGAGAAAAGATTTGAGAGTTTGTTCCATTTCGAAAATCTTCGGTATCTTAGAAGATGAACTGCATCTGTGACTCATAGGCTCTAGGTTCGGGTCTTTTCCGTACCGATAACAATAGTGTCGGATTTTTTATACATTAGTCAAATTTAAATGATATGATGAAAGGATTGTTTTCAAGAAGACTCACCAGTGACAGTATCTCTCAAACACTGGAAGTTTTTAGCTTCTGGAGTGGTCCTGTAAGGCACTGGTAATGCCACCACCGGGCCCTGTAACATTACAATTTACATAAAAGATTTACACGTGACAGTTGTACGTCAGGAAAATATAAATACGCAGTAGGCCTGCAACTGCAAATCATGTACTTCTTTGAAAATTTCAAACACATATCATTTTTTTAAATCAAAACTACGTTTTATTTCGACCACCTGTTAGACAGTAATGCATTTTTAAGCATCTAGATTTGTCCATTACTGTGGGGAACAATCAACCTTTAAAATGTCACACAAACGGTTTGATCGCGTTTCATGGGTAAAAACTGCTTCTTTGTCCTGAGTCCTGAATTATTTTTTCGTTGGATCCCCAAAATCACAAAAACTCAGTTTTAACGTACAATGTATGCAGGTTTCGTCACGAGTTTTCATCAATTACATCATTGAAAGGTCACCATGGAAGTAAAATATGCATACCTTTGAGAACAACTTAAATACAAATCAAGTTCATTAAAAAACATATCTTCAATAACATTTGCAATTTTATAACTGCATGGCCTATGTAAATACAGATATTTTCCCCAAATGTTAAACCCAGGGTTTTTATCACCCAGGTCCTCCTGGTAAGGGTGTTGCGCTTCTTACCTTACAAGTTTTCCTTATATCTCTTAACAATGGCATCATGGTAGAAGGACCCCTGGCACAGTTAAGTCCCACGGCTGCGGCACCAGCCTCCTCCAGTTGCCGGCAAGCCTCGTCAAATTTGATATCGTCATGAGTCTTATCATACGCCATTGATATGAATGCAATCACAGCGGGCAGACCTTTAAGAAACAGACAACTATAGTCAGTGATGTCATAAAATTGTTGTCAGTGACTTATAGTGATTAAGCTAGGGAAAATATACGTTTTGCCTTTTTCGTTTAAGTATCGTAATTTTAAAGAGCTGCGACGAGGTTCAAATTCGGGATTTCCGGGTACAGGGTTCTCGGTGCGGGTTTTACAATTTTTCTTTTCTGGATTCCCTCAATAATCACCAGAAACAAAGTTGTCATTTATGTAAACTAAATAAAAGCCACATTGCACAGTGTACTGTAAACGATATGTCACTGTTTGCCCACTGATAGAATCTGAAACCTTTTTTAATCTGCAACTGAAGAAAACATTTCGGCAATCTTTCTTCATTTGTTTGTTTTGTTGGTTTGTTTTTGTGAAAGTCCCAAACTAAGCTTACCGTTTCCAAATTCTTTGATCGTTTTTAACGCCAGCATTGCTTCACCCAATTCACTGAATGTTTCCCCAACAATAAAATCCGCTCCTCCTTCGACTGCCCACAAAATTTGTTCCTGCCAAAATAATGTATAAAGACGCTTGAATTATATGGACATTAATCGTTGCTTATAACGACCATTTCGTTCTTTAGTAGCTCCTTATATCAATAATTTCAACTTGGTAGACAGTTGCAAAAAAAATATGCCCTTGGGGGTAATTTGCATTGACATCTTTGGTGGTACATTAGAAAATGATTACGTCATGCATCGTTCCTGTTTTACAAAGCAATGAAATAAAGTTTCCATTGCATGAAAAGTATTCCCTTGTACAGCATTTATCCAAGCAGTAACAGGTTGGGGAGACAAACGTAAGCTTATTGTATGTTAGTCTTCAGAAATTACTACTGCAGTGAACAAAGTGCAGGGTGGGTTAATGTACAAAAAAACCGAGTAGATTGGGTTTTTTTTCTTCTTTTGATTCTTTACAATATTTAAATTACAATTGATATAGCTCGCAGTGCTCACCTTGAAAATGTTCTTTGCAGCTTCTATAGCTTTCGGATCTCCTCGCTTATATACTGTACTATTGCAAATATTCCCCGCCATTAGTGTTCCGGTTTCATCAGCCACCTGACGGGCGATTTGTAGGGCCTTTTTGTTGAGTTTCTCCAAATCATGCTCTCTTCCTATAACCCGTAGTTTCTCACGGTGACCATAGTACTGGAAAAAAAGAACCAATAAAGACAGACTGTCGGTCACTTACTGTTTACATTGACACAAGCGTTCCTCTCACAAGTTTTTAGATGAGACTTTTCCTATACACTAATTGTATCAATGGTCAGTCTTAATAGCTACTGACATATTATTGGACTAATCGAAAATTGAACAAAACAATCAAATGAACCCTTTCAAAATCAACACAGGAGCCAGATCGCGAACCACACGTTGTTACTGCATCCCGATGTAGGACCGCACTAAGCCTTGACAAATAATTCCCCAAATTGCTGGCTGCAGTCTCATGCCATCATATCATATACTCAATGCATCGATGTCCCCGAAAAGTTCTGTACTATTATGCATATCAATACAGCGCCACTGAGATTATTTGTTGAGGTGTCAGTCTTGCATAGATAAGATTAGCTCAATATATGGTAGCCCAAATACACACTACTAGTATATGCGCAACGCTTCGCTAAAATCATCCGTATTTTAAAGTACAACAATTTGAATAGCTGCACTGTGATTAGCTGTTCACACCTCCCATTCGACGTCGTTTGGTATCTGATTGTGCCGATATACACATGCAACAACACAATGCCTCCAATTATATCATTTTACGTAAGCGCCGTCTGACTTCATCAATATAGTAAAACGGACCATTGAACTCTTACATTGTTTTCTTTATGCTATCATAACTGCTTTAAATGTCTCAAGATGATATGTGGCTTTAATTATTCGATAGAGTTTTGTTCCGTTTTTTCAATGCGTTTATATATGTCAACCTGGAAACAATGAAGTGTTTTATATTTATCGGGCTTGTGATGCTTTATTCAACTGAGTTTTTGTTATGATAACGTATAAAAAGAAAATTATCACTGACCTGAATACACAGAATGTCATAGTAACATGACCGAAAAAATCAGAGCGCGAATAATGCGTGTCAGCAAGACGAACCTTGAACAACAGCTTTGAGGTTTATTTAATATTATGTAGGTCACTATGACAAGCCGTTTGATCACTTCTACCTTTATTCTACATACGTCGAATTAGCTTTGCTATTAGTTTACTTATGCACAATTCTTTTCCAAGCATGTGAAATTCTTTTTTTACTTATGTTGAAAAGATGTTTACTTATGTGAAAAAATATTTCACATATGTAAAATAAAAGTGTATTTTACGTATGTAGAATTGTTTTCAACATATGTGTAATTCTTATTCACATAAGAAAATAAAACACCAAAACTTTATTATTTATCATATGTGGAGAAGAATTTCACTGATGTAAAATAAACTTTTATTTTAGATATGTACAAAAGAGTTCCACTTATCAGAAAATCTGAGAAATGATTTCTCCCCACAGCAAGGGACTGTATCCAACCTTCGTTTATGCTCCAATCGACTTGTGAAGATATTCAATACGAATGCAAAGACGATTGGAATAATTCCACATGCTGTGCAAGTTTAGCCTCAGCAAGGCACACTCCCAAGTCGAGTCAGTTGATCAGTTGGTCCACTGTAGCGAGATTACAACAACAACAAAGCAAAGCGCAGATATATATAAAGGTCATTGAGCACAGACTGCCAAAAGTCTAACACTCACATATATACATGTATTTACAGCCAATACAAAACCATACATTCTATTATGAAAATTGCCCATTAAAGTGACGAAAACTGAGTGAATGTTATATTAGGTGACGGCTTAATTCTTATACAGTATTTATATTGTAGCCTACATTATTTTTCCCCGACAAATTCTTATATGCTATATATCCTAGACGAATCAGATTTAGTAATTCTCATTACAGAGAAATTAAAAGAATTGCCCCTGATTATTTCTTCGCTAAAAAATAACACATCCAGAGGATGTATGCCATTCTGATCTGATCGTAATTTTTGAAAAAAAAAATCATTGCCGCCAAATACAGGATTTGAGGGAGAAGTTAGTAATTGAGGGCGTGGATGCTTTTATTTAACTTATCTACAAAAGAGTTTATATTTAATTATGGTTTATTTTAGATATATCGAATTCTTTTTAACATATCTTGAAATGATTTTTATATAAGCAAAATTAATTTCTACTTATGTAAAATAAATAATTAATTTTACATGCATGTATATGGGGAAGAATATTTCATTAATTTATCGACTTTGCCATGCCGATATAATTGGTAAGTGTGAATATTGAGAGAGAAAAAAAAAACCGCAATGCTATAAACATTCACTATGATTGTTTGTTGGTTGATTGACCCATTGAACACTTTGCAGTGTTCCTTGCCTAATTACGTTGGGAAAACTGTAGCAAAACTGGTTAAAACCACCCTGACGATTGTCGTAGCCACATCGTGTGACTGACCCGTAATATCTACAGGGTCGGCAGACGGACTCGAGTCTGTACATTGTACACCGAAGTAGGATTAGTATGTTCACTCAGTAACCAATAAGCCACGACCGCGGGGCGCAGCCACTATGTTTTAGCCTGGTTTAAAAGTCGGCTTTGGACCATTAAACTGTGTAGGCCTATTTAGCAAGGCTCGCCAGTCCAAACTACAACAGTGTGGACCACTTAATTACTAGGAAAATAAACCCTGGATGTCTGAATAGTTAAACATATATGCCTCACCACCTGTATACTTACAGTGAATGCCAATACGACGTCACTTCCGGCGTGAACAAATTCCTCATGGAGGCTCTTTACAAGTTCTGGATGCTCTAAAACAACTTCCGGTGCATAAGCCCCTGCTTTCAAGTATCCACGACGCTCAAACTCAAATAAATATCCTTCTGCTATAAGCACATTCTCTCCGGCAGACAGTCGCTCCACAAGACCTACACAGTCATCGAGAAAGCATCGTATAGTGCATTTCATTAATATATACACCAAAAACAAGTTTTAAAAAATAGGGCGTTTCGAATACAGATATTGTGGCATCGGTTTGGCTTCTCTGTATGTAGTCAATGTAGGTTAAGATAGGGCAACTTGCTTATATTTCATATTCATAGGGTTCGGTTAAAAAAAATTAAATCAACGTAACTTAATTTTTCTAATGCAATGTTGTCCCGTATTTTTCAAGTTTTATAACCAATTGTGAAAGTACAGATTTCTGCTATAAAATTACTGCTTGCTTAAGAATGGAACATCCTGATTCGTCATCTCCATAACTGACAAATCATGATGTTTCTTTCCCAATTATGCAAGACTAGAGTTTAGAATATTTGTTATCGGGTGTAAATATTAGCGAGCTAGATGCAGACTGTTGCCCATTTTGTTACCATTATGTACCATCTATCTTTCTGTTCTATCCAATCATCGGATATACAGTATTCATTTCTTTAAAGCATGCCAGTTTTTCGAGGATTGATGGAACAGTGTTTGTTTTCAATCATCCAATTATATTCCTCTCTTGTTTGTCTCTTTTCTTTATCGTTATACAGACTTACAGGCAGCGCTTTTTTCAGACAGCCAATTGTTAAAAACGACCGCGGCCTTGTATAGTTAAGACATATCCAACTGTAGGCCTAGTCTTGAACTAGCCACCGAGTTTTAGCGCTTCTTACAAGTGACAAGGTAGACATTTGCTTTACTGGATAAATCCCTCGTGTGAAATCACATCTCATCAAAGGAGGAGATGACTTTGACAGCCACGTGAATGAATAAAATTCGTTTTGATTCAATCTACAACATAACTATAGTATTGTACGGTATCCACACTGATAATGCAAAGCCATGTTGTGTTTAATGCCACATGATGTGTTTTCGACGAATCAATAAGATTTTGATGTGATTTGTTTGTTTGTTTGGTGTTAAACGCTGTACTCAAGGTATTTCGCTTATATGAAAACGGATTGTCCACTTCACACTGTACATAGCCTTACGATGGAAAACCGGGAACCTCGTAAAAACCACCCCCACGGCTGCCGGAGCCACAACATGTGACTCGCTCATATACCTGATGGTCGAAAGGCGGACTCGAACCCGTGAAGGGAAATCGAAGCATGTTCAGTTCAGGAAGCGCACTCGCTACACCTGAGCCGCGGCCGCGGGCCCCATTTTGATGTGAAGTATAAGAAATATGGTTGTTTGCTGCAATAAAAGGTATACCAGTGCCATTTTGTATTACTGTATTGTTGTATTTCTAGTCAATCAAATGGCGCATCTCTATTCAGTTGACATCCTTTTTGTGAGTTGCTTGTGGTTGACACCTTAATTATTGCTATTTCAATTACACATGTATATCGGTCTCCTTCTGCCACACCTTACCTCTGTGAGCAACTTGATAGAGGAAGCTCCCTCCAAATACCAAGTCGTGAAGTCTAACAGATAAAAACTGACAGTCAAACACACTGATCATGTTTACGAGAATGTGGG
>JARFOD010114605.1:0-29350 GCA_031763545.1 Mopalia muscosa
ACGAGAAACCATGATAGATTAACTGATCCCATATCACTGTAACCACCAGTACGAGAAACCATGATAGATTAACTAATCCCATATCACTGGAACCACCAGTACATAACCTAGATAGATTAACTGATCCCATATCACTGGAACCACCAGTACGAGAAACCATGATAGATGAACTAATCCCATATCACTGGAACCACCAGTACGATAAACCATGATAGATTAACTGATCCCATATCACTGTAACCACCAGTACGAGAAACCATGATAGATGAACTAATCCCATATCACTGGAACCACCAGTACGAGAAACCATGATAGATTAACTGATCCCATATCACTGTAACCACCAGTACGAGAAACCATGATAGATTAACTAATACTATATTACTGGAACCACTTACATGAGAAATCCCACATTACTGGAACCCCCAGAACATGAAACCATTGAAGATTAACTGATCCATACTGCTAAATAACAACCAATAGTAAATGAAACCTTTACATAATGATACTGCTGGAAGCAACAGTGGGTGAAACCATCTTGGATATCTCCCTAAAACCTGTAAATTGGTAAGTCATTATTCAGGTAGCAGGGTCTGGACTAATGTTTGTGTCTTGACAAAGATTGAATAAGCAGGTATGATAAATGCATTTATTTGAGTGTTAACATACTTTTTATATTTGTGAAATTACCTGTAAATGTAAATATAGCACTCTTTTTTTTTACAGTATCCCATATGGTCATATTTTTTGTTGCAACAGAGCACTTTACTGAAGTCGTTTTCTGGTACCATCCCAGATTACAATTTTTCTAAATTGGCCCCAAGCATAGGTGTGTTAAGTACTTGATACTTCGTCCAAATGTACTTATGGTTCAAATCTATCAGATCTGTAAGATGCTCTTCATGTGCCCAGTGAATATCACCTGCTATTCTGCAACCTGTATATTATTTGCAGGTGTTTAGAATGCATCTCTGGGTGTTCCTTTAAGTGCTTTCTTTGCCTATGTGCAAGATTTTTTCTCTGTCTATTTATTGTAGTTGTCTTTGATGATTGTTGGTCAAGTAGTGCAATGATGGCCAACAACTTTAAGCAAAAAAAAGTCTTGACAGTACTTGAGCATTGTCAATACAAAGGTAATAGTTGTAAGCTTGCTCAGTTAAACACTTCAATAATTCTGCAAAGTAATAAAGATATGTGTGTGTGTGAGCAGTTTGCTGTCAGGTACAGAAAATCTGCACTTCAATGGTAGCATATATCTGCTGTTAGTTTTCCCTACTTTTAAATTTCTTGTTGCATTTTTTACCACTAAACTAGACACTAGGTCAACAAAACAGTGGCATGCCGCCAGGTTAGTCTAATCAGGAAGTTTAATTTTTCTAGTGTACATGATTATTAGAGGTTTTACTGGTGGCTGCAGGGAGAAAGAAAGATCTATGGCCTGGCGATGTAAAAAGACATATGCACCAAGTACAGCCACTGACTGACCATTTGGTTATCGTGTGTTGTAGATGTAGATTGATGTCATCATCATTGGTCAGGGATTGACCGGTGAAAACAACATGTGCTAACCATCATCTAACTGCTCCGACATGCTCACAGCATATTGAATGCACCAATAACACACAACTTTTTCTCAGTGTTATTTATTTTTTTTTACAAAAGCTGCATTTCTTACAGCCACCTTCTCTTTGGCAAACATGTCTGTCAGCAGTATTTTCTTTCACCCCTGAAGAAACCATACATGATAGAAATTCTCTCTCCTGGAAGCTGATACATGATAGTGTTATGGGGCTGAAAGGAACTCAGTCGGTCTCCACACTGGATTATATTTAACATTGAATTATTAAAAGGCGTGTTATACACATTCTGAACTAAATGTGATCTTGAAATTGTTGTGATTGGTTTAATGTACAATAGTTTATGCGTAAACGTTACATTTGGATTTTTTTTTTTTTCTCAAATAATAAAATATTTTTATAACTTTAACTTATTTTTTTTAACTATTAATTGTAATTATTATTATGACAATTATCACATAGTGAATGATTAAAATGATCATTGTCACATTAATTATTCCAGATCTCACTAATAGGCCAGTATACTAGATTCTGTAAGTCTGTAAATGCTAGTGATACAGCAAGGATATTATTGATATCCACTTTTGATATAAATCTGGTAACTGAGTCTGTAAATTCTAGTGGTATAACAAGGATATTATTGATATCCACTTTTGATATAAATCAGGTAACTGAGTCTGTAAATTCTAGTGGTATAACAAGGATATTATTGATATCCACTTTTGATATAAATCTGGTAACTGCGTCTGTAAATTCTAGTGATATAGCAAGGATATTATTGATATCCACTTTATTAGCCCAGTAACTGCACTGATTGTTTTGGATTAAGAGTGTTATATTTTGGTACGAAGAACATCAATTGATGCTGTGAAACCAAAACATAACATGTCCATTTGCCTTAATTAAATAATGATCTTTTCTTTCACTGGTTTGTTATGTACACTGTTGTAGATAATACTGCTGTACAAAACAAAGCTGTTCCTGTGGCCCCTATTGAACTCTGTGAGCAGCTCATAGATGATCATAGCATGACCTTTGGAAAATATGTCTTACTTGTTTTCTAGGCAACCAATTACACAGGAAATTTTATTTTTGTTCGCATCATCTTTAAAATAATCAATGAATCCTTACTAGTTAAAAGGAAGATAATAAAATTTAAATGTTTGTGGAACAAGGAAATGAGATACATGTCTTTGTTTGGGGAAATAGAACAGGATGTTGGTTGGGTCTTCTGGAGAGAAAACTACCACACAAGTTGTCTTGGCATCACAGAATCCTGGTTATTAGGTCTCATTTAAATACAATCGTTAGACTTCCTGGGGTGTGATTGTGACCAGAGCACAGATTAGATAGCAGCTTTCTCTTGCTGATTGAATAGATGTAGAACTTTCAGAGTTTCAAGGATAACATTGCCAAAGTTATGTCAAGAAAACATGAATCCACCAACACAGATACACATAATGATATCATGATACTTTTTCTGGTTAAGTTGTAAATGGTTTATAACAGGATCCAAACATCATTTATTTCTCCTATGCGATCTGAAATAAACCCAGAGACAGTTTGTTCAGTTCCCTGCCAAGGTAAACATATCCAGCACTTGATGACTTTTGGGTGATATTTGAACACAGCATTCTGTTACTGTGCACTTGGAATATGTTGTCCAGTGTATTGGATGATAATTCCCAAAAGTTAATGATTTGACACAAGCACTGATTGCTGTTAAAATGTAAATTACAGTAGAACTTTAAACAAATATCCTAGAACATGTATGGCCTGCCGTGTTTCCTGATGTTTAATATACACCTATCGAGAAATCCATAAGATCATTATGATAAGGTATTCTAAGACCACCAACTAACCATCCTGGTTCCACACTAGTTGATGGGCTACCTGTAATTTACACATAGAAATAAGGGTAATTTGGGGGTCACCCTATGACAGATGCAGCAGATCTTATTCAGGGATGCCAACCAAAATGTAGTTGACTTTATCCGTATGGCTTGATGTGTTTTTCCAGAAGACCTTCTTTTTGGCTCTTCTCAAAACTGTGGTATCTATTGTATTAATCTCGATGCTGGCTCACTGAGACTTCAATGTCTGCATGTTTTGCCTTCTACTTTCTGGTCTGAAAGAAGTTAAGGAATTGCAATACCACAGTCATACCATTTTGGTGATCGGTATCCATGACTTAAACCAATCTTCCTTCTATACGGTCGCTGTCCCCAGTGAGCTCGACCAAAACCTGAAAAACACAAATAAAACTTGTTTTATATACTTGTTATTCAGTTGTCATTCTCATTTTTGAGCTATTGCTAGATTGAAGCTTTAATGTATGTAGTAAACTTTTGACCTTGTAGACATATCTACACAAACCTATGTCTATGTGTGAATGTATCAAACCTTTAAAGATAGGTACCCTTTTGAGGTTTGCTTTATTTTCAACTGTTGTTGTACATGTAGTAATTTGTAATATATTTTCTGCCATGCAATTTTTTTTTTCTTTTGAGATGTCTGTAGGTTACAACTCCAGATTATGATGTACTTAGAAACATTCATCTGAGAGTTTAGCTAGAGCATTAGATAAATTCTAATTTTATGATGTTATCATGATATTTGTTTTTTAACTGTATCAAGTTTCTAAATCTTATATCAAGTTTAATTGATTTCTGGAAGCATGCTATGGTATACAGCTATTCTTTTTTTGTAGTTAACATTGTTTTATTTTATATGAGCTTAATCTTTGATTATTCAAACTTTTTTAAATTAAGGTGATAACTCTTAAAATTCCTTTACTAAAACTAATCATAATGTAGTGATATACATAAACCACAAATAACCAGAGATAACATTAAATAAACACAGAGAACTCAGTGTTCATATTTTAGCCTGTCACACTCTAATAATGACACTGTAACTAACACATTATGTGGCAGATGGTCAAATCATTGTTGGAATCTGTCAAATAAAATATCTAAAAGAAGACCTTTCCCTGTAACAAAATCTAATCTCAACTTAATATTTCCATCATGTGGAGATGTAATTTAAAACCGTATGTAGGAGAAATAGTAGTTTCCTGTTAGTTTTTGGTGTCAAGATTTGATAGAGAATTGATTGAAAGGACTTGTCACTGTGAGTGGCAATCTAGTTAAAGAAGGTGTGGAGGGAATTAAAAACAGACTGTATAGGGAATAAAATAAGAAAGAGTTTAACAGCTGGATAAATCACTGGCTGGTACCTTAATGCAAGGATGAGTGGGTGGTAATGTTTCTTAAAAAAATAACGAAAACGAATTTTTAGTTATAAACAGATCATACGTTTTAGGGTTTTCTTTACATGGTGTCTGGAGCGTGCTGTCAGAGATAAAACTACTAGTGTGTAAACCAATCATCAGGTGTTGGCCCTCTATAGCAAGTTAGTAACAGTCTTAAAATGACCAAATATATTTTGCATGTCAACAAAAATATCAGTTATTTGCATTCCTTACCATGAAGGGAAGAAATCTACCAAATAGAGCTTAAGACTGTATGGGATGATAATTAAAAGTTATATATGTATATGCCAAGGAATCGTCAGAAGATCAAATCAAGTATCTGTTTTGATTGTTATTTCTCAAATACTAGAATACATGAAGGGTTAAAGTCATATTGGAAAATCAGCACCAATATTGTTATCACCATATCTTGGTGAAGTTAAACTTGTGGAAGAAGTTCTTAGGATTTAACAACCTACTTCTGAAACTAAGGTAAGATACCCTCCATGCCCCTATATGTTTACCCTGAGTTAACATCAGACTCTGTTTATCCCTCAAAAAGACCTGATAGTGTAAAGGATAGACTTGGTAATTCTCTGCTTGATAACTGAATACATGCTAGGCAGTAAATGTAAGGACTTTTAATTTAGTAAACTCATTTACTTAAATAAATCTTTTAAACTACTTGATATTGATTTTCAAGGCCAAGCTGTAAGTATACGGAGTGAAGGGAATTCTTGAAAACATGGTTATTAGAGAAGAGAACAACAAATGCCTTTTTAATGGGCTTAGACCGCACGTGTTTTGATTTCCAATGTTAACAATTGTGCAATTTAAGGATATCCATACATAACATTATAATAATAATAAACTTTAAACATGTAAATGACAATAATCAAAGATTGCAAACATGAGACATACTGATTTCAGTAATTCATTATTTCTTTTTTCTGTGTAAGTCAACAGGATTAAGAGAAGTTCATAAGCCATGTCAGAGGTCATATTCAAAATATAGATAATATTATAGTTTTGCAATGATGGATGCTCAAATGTTAAAACAATCTCATAGCAGGGGTTTCCTAGTATTGATTTTTGAAGCTAAGATCACGGTCACAGGAGAAATCATGTATTGTATGTGTAGTCTATATTTTTGTACAAATGTGAATAAACTTACTCATGAAGTCATTTGATTGAGAGTGACATCAGAATTAACTTGTACATGTTGATCTGATCATTATTGTGTTATGTTAGTATTCAGCTTAGATGTGTTGATAAATTGTTAAAGTTTTCCACACTGACTAGAAGTATAAGGCCCCAGAAACTGTACATATCAGAATTTATCTAACCTAGTTCTATCAGGTCTGTTTTTCTCATTTATCATAAAACACTTAAATATTTACCAGGAGGAAAAAAAAGCTTACTTTGTAAAAAAAATAAACTTGACTGCACTGTTTAGTGGTATAGTTAAGAGGCTGCTGTAAAAGTGAACATTCTATAATTACCTCCTGGAGATTGACACCATTACTGACTTCTGTAGACTTTGTGTGTTAGTTTTATCATTAGTACAGTATATATTATACTGAACACAGACATAGCATGATTTTTATGAGGTTTCCTCCCAGTTTTCCATCGTAATAAGGCTGTGTGAAGTAGACAATCCTTCGTGATATAAGTGAAATACCATTGAAAATGGCTTTAAACACCAATCAAACAAACAAACAATTACAGTATTTTCGTTATTTTCAAACAAACAATTAATTTGATAAACACCTGTAATATGTAATAATTTTGTGTATTATCTCCAGGTATCAGACTGTTTTGAAGGATAGTCAATTACGGACTATCACATATTATTATACAGATTACTGCCCATCCAGCCTAAGGACATTATGTACTTATTGAAAATTTAAGTTGGCTGGGATTTTTATTGTTTCTGTTACACATACTAGCAGTTTTACTGTCATGTGTCTTGATGGTTTTAATAAACACAAGCATCAATAAAAAAAACAGCTTAGAGGACATATAGTTTTACTGTCTATGGCAGAGGTATGAAATTATGGTAGTCACAGGCACAGTAAGGCATTATGTTACAAGACACAAGACTACTCTATGGATTACATGTTTAAGTCAGTTAGCTAATGTTATATAAAAAGTTTTTTTTATGGATATATGACTTCTGGATTTATTGTTTATTATATATCCATAAATTAAAACCTTGTATATCAATAAAAAAAAATGTTTATCCTTATTAAACAACATGCTGTGTAAGCTTTTTTCTGCAACCACAACAACTTTAAATTCTTTGTCTTTGTCTTAAACAATCAAGAGTCATAAACTAGTTGACTGGTAGCCCCTTTTTCCCCATTGGGTAATAAAAGTGTGGTGATGTGAGAACAGATTCTGACACTCAGGCTCATTATAAGTAGTCCTGTGTCACACTAGACTGTATTTTATGAGGTTTCTTATAAGCCTTTAGTATTGGTTATTGCTGACTTCTGTTGGGGATAACAGTCACTTGACAGTCACATGTGCCATCCTTGACTATACTCCTTTGGTCATGCCATGACTGAGGAAGTTATACATTGGCCTGCTTTACCTCTTCAAAGTACTGATCACTGGTTTGAGGACATCATTCTATGATTGGTATCAAAGCAAAGATTTTGTTGGTGCCTTATACAAGGTTTCTTCATGAGATATTTTGTTGGTGCCGTATACAAGGTTTCTTCATGAGATATTTTGTTGGTGCCTTATATAAGGTTTCTTCATGAGATATTTTGTTGGTGCCTTATACAAGGTTTCTTCATGAGATATTTTGTTGGTGCCTTATACAAGGTTTCTTCAGGAGATATTTTGTTGGTGCCTTATACAAGGTTTCTTCAGGAGATATTTTGTTGATGCCTTATACAAGGTTTCTTCAGGAGATATTTTTTTGCATTCTTTCTTTTTTTTTTTTTTTTCTTTCTTTCTTTTTGGATAGCACTTTCTTGGTTTAAAAAGATTCTAGTTATAAAATGTGTAGACAGAGACCGGAAATGTACCATGACCCTTGGACTGAGGCACCAAATCACTAGAAGTAAATACTGGCCACTTAGTCCTTCATTTGTTGCTGACGATTTGGTGCTTCACCTTGACAGTCTTGGTTTTGGCCTGAAAATTTTCAGAACTAGTATCCATTCAAACTAAGAGAACCCTATCTTCAAATAACTCACAATAAGGTTCTTCTTAGATTAACCCTTGAAATACCCTTGAGTAAAACATTACAAATCAATCAAAGTCTTATTCTTCTCCATTTGTTTGTAGTAACGTTAAAAGCTCCATGTTTGAAGGCTATAACTATGTCAGCATGGAGTTACTTGTTATGGTCTCTTACACCTGATCAGTACTGAATTTGAATCAGATTACATTTTGATTAGTCTGGATTTTTTTCACTTACAATTTTGCGTTTTTTCCCAACTTTAGTTTTGTAATTACATTTGTTATGTTGGGTATCTGGGCAAAGCATGACAAAAAACCCAAATCCCTGAATATAATTTAAAATCTAGGTGCAATAAGGTGGTTTACAAGCGAACAATAATGTGTTGAAAGTCATGTCATTATAAACAAACTTATAGTTATTAGTATTTGATATGATTGTAATATCATTTAAAGTATCTTTATAACAGATCTAAGTAACAGAGATACATGTTTAAAGACGTTCAATAAACAATTACATGCAAGTATGTAAACACACAAAACTACCTGACTGGTGCAATATTGGTGGGAAAATATTCATGTGGAATTATTGTACAAAAACTTAATGCATAGCCTGGAATGCTTATCATGCTGTGTGCTACAACCTCTCTTTGTTTATATGTTGTTTGTTACATTCAATTATGATGTATTGTTAGTTTTAATTTAATTTCCGACTTAAATACTCTAGCTATCCTATGACGCTAGTATATAGTAACTATTGATTCCACATTTCACAGCCAGGTGTAACTCAAAGATGAGCTGTCTTACACTAGACATCTGCAGGTTTTGTCTGAATGTATTGAGTGCTCTGCCATGTGCTTGTTAGCTTGTCTGTTTCCAGGGTTGCTTTCTGTTACCCATTGGGCTGACACAGCCTATATGAGTGAATTACCCTTTGTTACATAAAAAGCACAGTAAAACAATACCACACATGGATTGAATTCTGATGTTTTGAGCCTTCAGGAGGTTTGAGGTTTCACAGAATTAAAATCGCGTTGAAAGAATAGTCCAACTATTTTGTTTTTATTACCTTTATACCCTGATTTCGCTAGGAGATTCTTACTGATTATATGTGAGAGGCTGTTCAGTAATGTGTTATTTGTTTGGGGAAATAATTTTGACAATCCTTTTTTGAAGCACTTTCAAAAAACAACTTTCAAGTTATGGAAAGCATTTATTTTTAGTGATGTATGATTAAACCATTTCATAGTGAATGGGGAGAACTGTGATCAGCAAAGATTACAGAAATGTACCCTAGGCTCTTAAACGGTTGTTTAATTTTGTCTTTGCGAATATGTGCAAGTTTTCTTGAGTGCACCTGCCATTTTGAGTACCCAGCATGCTGTTGGTGTCAGAGGTCTAAAGTGTTGACTTGATTCTTACTTAGTTCGCCTCAGGTCTAAAGCTATCAAATAAAGAACAGGAAATTATGACAGGCCTTTATTGACCTGGGTGTCTGAGCTATGAAACACCAAGGGTATATGCAGTTCATATAATCCACAAGAAAATCATGAAGCTTACCTTGTTGCCTGGAGTCTCCAGCACAAAGACGTTTTACACTAAATGTCTTACAAGAATAAAATCTCGTAAGATGTTTTATATGAAAACATTTTATCGTACCATGTTTTTTGTAGGATACATAGATTAACATGTCGGATAATATAAAATTGAAAAACTTGGGACAGCAAAATCTTTGTACTTAAATCTTATGCTAGGTGAGCTGTTAGATGACGGTGTGTGATTGCTCTCCTCAGTTTGATGTGTGTGCCCAATAAACCTAAGTACATTGAGAAGTAAAAATTCTGCTCCATTCAGATGAGTTAAACGTAAGGTCCTATTGTTGAACATGCATATAGGCTACCATTAAACATTTATGTTGTGCCTGTCCTTGGCTGAGTGTTAAAAGTAGACAGCAGACAATACCTGGACATAAATAATCTATTTTCAGGTGTTTTGTTGAGCAGAAAAGAATCCGTCTCACCTTTAGATACATATACATGTTAATCAATGGAGACGTGTTATCTGTTAACGCGTGTGCTAGTAATTCAGTTCTGTACTTAACAGTATAACTTAATGAAAACTAGCGACATGATGGAAAAATCATAAAATAATAATTATTAGTTACTATATATCTAAAACTTGAAAACTGTTCTTTAAAATAGTTGTTTAAACAACATGAACAAAACCAACTTTGTTTACTGTTAAATCAAGCTATATCGGATATTTCGTTTGACACAAATTACTTTAATATGAATATTTTTTTTATTATCTTTAAATTATTTAAAAATAGTTTTATTTAACTCCCTAAAGAACATCCACCAAAAAACTATGTAATTATGTACTAATGAAATTGTCAGATATATTTTAATTATTATACGATTACTTAGATTAGATTAGATGATAACTCTGATTACAGTGTTAATTAAAGATGATGTTAATTAAAATAACAGGTGGTGCTCATCACTGGCAGAATTACTTATCTTGTTTTAGGGTTATAATTTTAATGTGCAATAATCAGTTGATGTTCTGTGGTAGCCTGAGGGGGTGTTCTACATTCCGTTTTATTACACCAAAAGCTGTTTGATATCAGGGTTACAATAGCACCATATGGCAAGGTAATGAGATGTGCATGATGACACACACCATATGTCTAAGTTATTTTAGTGACATTGTTCTTCAGAAAACCCCTTCATTTAATCAAGGCATTTAAGGACTGTTTTACCCAATTTTTGCAATGGTTGCTTCTGTATAATTTTTCCGGCATATGTTGCCACTCAGTTGTATTACACTTTTTGTGTTTTTGTGTTTTTTTGTTTTCAAAGCAGTTGCTTTTGTGTGATTGTTGTAGAAAATGGCATTAGGAATAAAATAGTTGTTATACAATTGACAGGATCCTGGTGCTCCAGCTTCACTCATCTCTTGAATTCATTACCAGCCTAAAGCTACAAAAATGTACCTGTTATATGTCACTAGTCATATGTATGCCTATCTCATTCATATTGAACATAATGCACAAATAACAGCTTGAGTCTTGTTTATTCTTATTCAAATTTACAGTACTATTGAGGAATGAAAAATTGTTAGCTTTCGTTCTCTTGCAAAGATTTGGATATAACCAGTGTTAATTCAAAGTTAAAGATTAAACCAAGCTTTCTAAAATATGACTGTAAAATGATGTTATTCAATGACATGTATGTTATTATACAATGGAGAAGATGTTTGTCACATCCTGTTTGAGATGGTTGAAGTCAAGGTCTGTATAGGATAGACCTACTTTCTGAAGAAATGGTATTACATCAGGGCTTCAAAGAATTTGATTTCTTACATGCCCAAGCATGCATAATGGAATATTTTCTCCCGGAAATTGAATTTTTATCCATTAAAATAATTTAAGCTTTTTCTTTTGAAATTTAATATTTTCACCTGGAATTGGTGCATATTAAATTTTTTCGGGATACATTAAACATTTTTATTCATTCTATAGGCCACTCAGCAGCTTGTAGATGCAATTTATGACAACTATCAACCCCTGTGATCATATGACTAATAAAAAAAACCCAGTTATTTTCTTTTGTGGTTTTCTTTTTGTTATTTGAAAACTAGATATTTAATTCTCATAATTTTCCACATAATTTATCAATGGCAGCTCTTTAAAACTTGAGTTACAATTTTATTGGTGGTATTCATAGAATCATAGTGGTATGTGTTAGTAGCAACAGCCCATGCCTTGTTTAACTACCGTGTTTCTCTGACATGCTTGACTGAGTTTTTTGTGAGTTTAAATTTTATGTGGTAGAATTTTGTTACTGTTAACAGTTGGCCTACAACATTAAATAGATGGTTTTTGCTGCCTATTTACTTCTTAAGAGAACTTTTATCGTAAATATTAAATGTAAAAAAAATGATCATTTATTTAATAAATGTTTTTGAATGTTTACATGACCATGTGTTTGTGTTCAAAGTGTGTTATGATCTTTGAGTTATTAACCTATGACACTCATTCTTGTATTGCTAATCTGTTGAGAAAACACTTCTGCTTAAACGTTAATTTTTAAGGGGACACATCAGTAGAAAATGTATCCAGAAATAGGTAGGTACGTATTGCGTTAGTGGTAGCAACTTTGTTTGGATAGAAAGTAAAGTAAAACAAAGCTTCAAAATATAAGGTTTTAGATTGACATGTAACCTATTCTTTGTTTAATGTACAGCAATAGGTAAAATGTAACAGAAAAAATGTCCATATAATAAAGTGTGTTTGAATCTAAGGTAGGGAGGGTCTACACCCTTGGCTCTTTAGTTAGCTAGTCAGACTTCTCTTTGGTGTAGAGTTCAGAGATTCTAGTAGCCAGTGGTCCTCAGGTATATGAGACACTCACAAAAAGTTTATTTGGGGTGATTTTGGGTGATTTGTTTTCCCAGTTTCCCATTGTATTTAACTAAGGCAAGGAAGAAGTGAACAAGATGTTGTCATGATACAAGCGAAATGCTGTTGAGTTTGACGTTAAATCTTAACTTAATAAAACAAAAAAACAACCTAATGCTCTATGGTGTGATCAGGTATCAATACAAATGTAGGACTGCTGCTCTTCTCCAAAGAAACTTATCCAAACACAGTTATTTAGAATGATGGTGTATACAGTTGTATAACATAAGGACCACACTTGGTTCACACACTTGGGAAAGGGACAAAGCCGAGTAGGGCAAAGTGTGTGTACCTTTGAACATCCTAGAGCCTGCAGAACTGGTTCAGAGTAAAAGACAGAAACCATCAACCTTTATGAGGCTTGATAAACCTGATATTGACTGCTGTGATACATATCAGGAGTATTTAAACCAGTTAAATTTATAGTTTTAAACTCTGAATCTGCACACAGGTATTCTATGCTCCACAGCATAGAGGTTTATTCAGTCTTTGTCTGCTGTGAGACACATGCCAGGGTAAAATCAGTCTTTAGATGTCTGATGTGACTGGTGTCTGATTCAGTCTGCAAGTTAGTCTGTTGTGGGACAGAGCTAGATTCAGCACAAATCTTATGATATAACAAAGAAATGTAAGTTTGCAAAATATAAAGTTGAACCGAGCCTGTCACAGTTTATATAGTGTTCAATGATTGTGTGATGTGAATGTATAAATCAAACATCAACACATACAAGTGAATGTATGGGGGTCAGGGTTGGTACTCTTCTTGACAGCTGTGAGAACCACTCCTCAAACATCAGGTTAGCTATTGGTACTGTACACACAAACAGGGTGGTCAGAGCCATTTCACCCTCAATCATATCAACACATAGGGTTAGACTATTTATCAGAACTACAGTTTACCATAGATAAGGTTTCTATCTGTGGGTGCCAAGCATCCACAATCTTTGTAACTTTAGAAATTGTGCCTTGAAACCAAGAGATAACTTCTAATTTGTAAGTTAGCCAGTGATGTGTGTCAGCTTAAAATAACCATTTGTGGGATCTAGCTTAAAAATACTGATAAAAAGGGTCCATGCCTATTCACAAAAAAACACCTAAAAATGGTAGAACTCCTGGAGGGAATAGTTGATTAAATGGGGAAGCAGCGAGAGAAAATGAATGAGAGAGACATGATGAAGCTGGATTTCATAAATACATGATAGAACATTATTTGATGGGAGACCTGTAAATTCACTGATGTAATCATGCTACCTGATAGCTTCTGGCTAATTGAATTATGCAACAAGTAATACACTTAGAAATTTGGCAAGGTGCCCTTGTTGTGGATCAGTTGAGACAAGATTCAGTCATCCACAGCACCTTCCATAATCCTGATCTCTTTTAAGAGCAGCTTAATCCATTATTAATTCTGTAGCAATTTTATTTTTTTGAAAATTGAAATGATTAAAAGAAAAACGATCTGTGGGTAAAGTAATGTTGTTCAAACTGGTTAGTGTATTCCTGGTCCAATCAATTATCCTGTGTATTTCTATTATTAATGGAATGACTATTGGGATTGACATCCGAATATGAGACCACATGCTATCTGAAGAGACGGCTATCATTCCTCCTGTCAATGGGATGTTTTTGTTAGATCTGTTTCAGACTTCCTAGGGCGGTGTCATGTCCTAATTAACAAGATTCCAGTGTACGAACATTTCAAGATTTATGTTTTATATATACTATGTATGGCCCACCAAAACTATAAACAGAGTCCAAAGAACCTCATTGTTACTGCAATACAACATCCATAGAACCCAATGTCCTGCAAAACAACATTCATAGAACCCCAATGTCCTGCAAAACAACATCCATAGAACCCAATGTATCCTGCTAAACAACATCCATAGAACCCCAATGTCCTGCAAAACAACATCCATAGAACCCAATGTCTTTCTGCAAAACAACATCCATAGAACCCAATGTATCCTGCAAAACAACATCCATAGAACCCCAATGTCCTGCAAAACAACATCCATAGAACCCAATGTCCTTCTGCAAAACAACATCCATAGAATCCCAATGTCCTGCAAAACAACATACATAGAACCCAATGTCCTTCTGCAAAACAACATCCATAGAACCCAATGCATCCTGCAAAACAACATCCATAGAACCCAATGTCCTGCAATACAACATCCATAAAACCTCAATGTCCTGCAAAGCAACATCCATAGAACCCAATGTCCTTCTGCAAAACAACATCCATAGAACCACAATGTTTGGCTGCAAATCAACATTTATAGTACCCCAATGTTTAACTGAAATACAACATCCATAAAACCCCAATGTCCTGCAAAACAACATCCATAGAACCCAATGTCCTTCTGCAAAACAACATCCATAGAACCCCAATGTTTTGCGGCAAATCAATATTTCCTGGTGTTCTATATGAAAAGAAACAATTGTGTGCAGAATGGCTCTCTATAAATGTATAATTCTTGTTGTCAAGATTAGGCATTTTGTGGCTTTTTGAGGATTGAATGTCAAAATAACTTGTATAATAGGCAGTATCCATTATCTTTCTTCTGAGTTGTTGCTATACTTTACTTAAATAATGAGCAGAGATACTCATCTATTTTACAGGCCCACAGCTTAAAGTAATTTGACTATTCTCAGTTGTGTAATGGTATATGTTGATTTTCTATCTTGAGTACATGTAACCAATCTCATGAAATCATTATATGTCAGATATTTGACAATGAAGAGATTTACTCCATACTCCAAACTGCTAGGTGGATAAACCAATGTGTTAAATAGATCACCATTAAACTATTTCTTAAGTTTGCTAAGTTAATGGACTTTCATGCTTCAAGAGAGTATTTCTAGAAGAGAGCAGAAAGTTGATGTCTGTTTTACTAATCAGCTGGCTAGTGTCACCCATTAGATTGGGGCACCTGCTGGGTCTAGAACTCCTATCTAAAGTGTGCCATTGCCAGACATGTCCTTAAAGACACCCTGTGCTAGTCTAATTCTTCCTGATATAAAGGTGATGAACAAGATTAAATGGTGTAGTGTGGCTGAATTATGCTGTTTTTCAGTTTGTTATAACTACATGTATATAGCATAGAAGAAAAAAAAATACAGTAACTTTAACAGTATCTATTCAGGACTGTATCTATTAGTATTGAAGACATAGAATATTTTTTAAATTTTGCCAAAGTCAGATTAATTAGCTGATGTTTGTCTGGAATATCCCTTAATAGGTAATCGATTGTTTAACATTCCCACGGTCATGTTAACTCGCTTCAATAATCAGCATTGTTACTCTTTAAGGCACTCTATATCACATAAGATGGTTTGCTACATCAGGCTTCGTAACCCTGACAGCTTAGTGGATTGTTATTCATATTAAATACAGTTAACTTCCTCTTTTAGCAATTGTTTTTTCAGCCAGTCTTTAAGGTGACTTCTTCAGCTCCATGTTGTCTGCCAATGCTTCTGGCATATCTTGTTGTCTAAATTGTGTGAATTCCCTTGCCTCTTTTTCTGCCCTTGTCATACTTGTTATTATTCAGCTCATCACTTACATACAATATTCTTCTAGTTAAATAGATGTGTAATGCAATACTTCCCTCCACGTTTATGCAGATTTCCAAGCCAATAAACATACGTTTCACTAATGTATATTGCTTTTTTGTCAGTCTAGTTTCAGCCAAGATTTAAACTGTTGTGTACAGTATGACTTCTTTATTTCAGTCCCATTTTACACAGAATGGTTTTTCTCCTTAACTTCATTCACAGTCTGTAATATATCTTACCTGTCAGCACATATTATACTCAAGAGAGTAAGTTTTCATCAATGAATTAAAACCAGTTAGTTGACTTGAAATGGCTCTGACTTACTAGGTCAGCTTGACCTAATTTAACGACTTGCTCCCTAGGGTGTGTGCTTATTTTCACAGATTTTAAGATTAGTGAATTTACTTATGGCATGTGTGAGTTTGATGTCAAGACTGCAAGATTATAAACATATGCTTGCCACTAAACTTTCTGTGTTGTCTTTAGGTAATCATGTTTTTTTCCGTCTGTAAAAAAAAAACTAAATTGTGAAAACTGTGTTCACCATCATATTTGTGTTTTTTTAACAGAATTATTATAATTTCTAAGATAAATTATTTTCTAAAATAATGGTTTAAAACATAACATTTGCTTTGTTCTTGAATATGTGGATATAATACTTTACATTATTAGTTGTTTCTGTATCAGCTCTGTTCCGATCACTTATAAACCATTCAACTTGTATTTAAATATATTAAAGAGAAGACAAAGAGTGTTGGATTTCTAAAGGAGATAATTTACCACCTCTATAAATTGCATATGAAAATGAATCATACATTGTATGTAGGTTAAATATGTGTGTTAAGGAAGGTGTGTGGTGGGAGGGATGTAGTTTTTCCTGACTAAAACTGTTCTTATAAGTCCTACTTCTTGGGGATATAGATAACCCCTAAAAGGGAATGTGTTTTCTTACCATCCCTGCACCCAGTCGTTTTGAGGAATGTTAAGTAATTAGTATTTCCTAAATTTCTACCACAGTTTATTTACAGCTGTGCAAGAGCCAGGGTCTAACCTGGGCAAATCCGCAATCTCTTAACTTTAATACACCCACATATCTACAGAGCTATGTCCTACTAAAATATACAAACAGTGCAATATATCAACATTCTGCTCTGTACATGTAGTTAGATATGTTAACACTGTAGTGTTCATTTTGTCAGTTCAAACATTATCTCATAGACATAGAAACTGCATCAAATGCAGAAAAAATACCATCTCTAAGTAAAACTAAAGTGTTACCCTGATAATTAAGTCTTTTAATATCTGAGCTTAATCACATTAAAACAAGAGATCTTTATGAAATAGTATACTGTTAGCTCTAACCATTTCAATATATATATCTTTATTAATTTTAATTCATATGTGATGTAAATCACACTGATCTCGGTATCTCATTGTGTTAATAATTATAGTGTGAGTTAAACCTGTCACAAATGACACTAATCTTTGATCAAAATCACACTAATTTATTTAAGGATCTTTGTTTTATTGAATTAAGATGTCATTTGAATCTAATGCATATTGGTATTACTGCTAAATAAAATTAATACACAATCTAAATGGCACCAATTAATTAACATGTGATCCTAAGACATGGGTCAATGTTGCTACTGTTTTATGTTTTTTTTTAGTTTGTTGGTTTTTTAATTTGTTTTGTTTGTTAAGTAACATGATTAAGGGAACATTTTCAAAAATACACTTTGTGACATTGAAATTGACTTCTTGTTCATTTTAATGCTTCTTGTGATCTTTTAACCAGTATGACCACTGTTTAAATCACTCAGGCTTTAAGTGTTGGTTGTTCTCACTAATAACTGTGTTACCTGAGGGCAACAAGAATCTGCGGCGAAGATAACTTAATTTCTAACAAAGCTACAATTTTATACAACACAAAACACAATTTTTTTGTCATTTGTTATTTGGAAAGATATCAATTTAGCTTCCTTCTGGCTCGTATATATCAACTAAGCATTGATTTGCCCTCCATTAGTTATTATAGTGGTGAAAGGTCGTCTATTGTCACCTGGTTGTCAGACTTTCTATGTCCTAATCCCTCACCTTAATCCCCCTGTTCTATTAATGCCATCACTAATCAGTGGAGACATCAGCTTTATAGAGCTATCTTACTAAAAATTAGGGCAATACATTTAGGTTAATACCCTGTCAGAGATAGTATTAAGATCTATATCTCTCTTCAAGCTTGATGGCATATTTGTTATATGTGTCCGAAGTTTTATTTTACTTTTAAAATACATACGCCCCGTGAGGGAGCGGGTGGGCCATGGCCCTGCAGAATACTCCCTCGGCTTCCTTGGTCGATCGTAAGAGGCGAGAAAAGAGGCTGCTTTCTGTTGCCCTGGTGTTCTCAGAGCTAAAGGGTAACGGAAGCAGATTTGTTTGTGATGTTCTGTATATGTGTCCGTCGTCATATAAGTGAAATACCCTTGAGTACGACGTTAAACACCAATCAAACAAACAAACAAACATTTCCAGCTTGCCCGAAACGTATTTCCAGTCGGGTTACACTATGCACAAAATATCTGATGGCTGACCATCAGCTACAGCGACTTGTATATACATGGAATGGTTAAGCAGTATTCTTTAATGAAACGAATGCCGTAACAGCTTTCACAGTAAAATATAAGAGAATCAACTTGGGTACGTCTGGAAATTCTCTTCCCGGCGGATATTAATTTATTTCAGGGCGGCTGAAAATTATTTCCAGGAAGCCAGGGCAAGTACATATGACTTTTGGGGCGGTTTTAAGGACTTTACCGCTATTCAGGGGTAAAATTTAGCCTTGTTTATTTTATTTTCTGAAATCTTCTTTTCATTATGTTATAAATGAATTTGTGAACGCATATAAATTAATTTCATGGTAGGTGCAATCAATTTGTGAGTTTGTGGGTGGTAATCAATCGACTTCGGGAAAGGTATAAAAAAAATGTTGCGGCGGGTGGAAAAAATAACTTTTTTTTATACTCGTTACGGGTAGGTATGAATTATTTCTTGGCGTTTGGTAATTCATTTCAAGACGGATGAAAACTAATTTCTGGTTGGGTATAATTTCATATCTGACCGCCTATAATTTCATTTTGGATCTGGTGGAAATTTATTGTTAAGTGGGTAATAATTTCTTCCGGTGCAGGTGGAAATTAATATATAAGTTCGAAGTAGAACTCAAATTTTGAGGCGGGTATAGAAATAAAAATAAAAACAATAAAATAACGAAACCTGGAAGTACATGTCTCCTCGGAGCTCTCCCATTGTGTTACATCACTTACATTGTTATAAAGACAAACACAAACAAAAACTGACGGTTGATTCAGTTATTATTTATTGAAAAAATCCGCTTACGAAAATGCTCAAAAAAAGTATAAACAGTTCAAACATGCTTTGTCTGACTTTGTTAAAATTTAATGTAACAATAATATTGTTGAAATTTTTAAACGTCATATTGTAGATATGGGTTCATCATATAAAGGATGGGATTAGCCCCGTCGTTTACTTGGGTAGCAGGTAGTCGTTTACTTGGGTAGCCGGTAGTCGTTTACTTGGGGAGCAGTTAGTCGTTTACTTGGGTTACTTGGGGAGCAGGTAGTCGTTTACTTGGGTAGCAGGTAGTCGTTTACTTGGGTAGCAGGTAGTCGTTTACTTGGGTAGCAGTTAGTCGTTTAGTTGGGTAGCAGGTAGTCGTTTACTTGGGTAGCAGGTAGTCGTTTACTTGGGTAGCAGATACTTGTAGACATCGTTGGCGATGGTAGCCCCGCTGTTCGCCAAGTCTGCATACGGGTTGTGGGGAGTGGCAAAGATAGAGATATTCTGGATCATCATGCCGAAATCCACCTTAATGCACGAATAGTTTGGATGGTTGTAAGAAGTTGGATCGAAACTAGCCTGTGATTAAAAAGATGAAAAAACATATAAATGTTTTAAGACCAGACAAGCCCTCTGTTCAACACACCATTTGCTATAATCACGTCTTTGTGGAATTGGAAATGCATTGTGTTAAGGGTCTTCGTGTTTTATATTTATAAAATCTTCTCATTGTAAACAAATAAAACAGTTCAAATATGACATTTAGATTATTAATGTTTTATTTGACTAAAGATAGATGGATGTTCAATTGTCCAGTGCCCTTTGGTTAAGGTTAGATTGTGTAATGAGTAACAATGTTGTCTTTGCTTAGCACGGAAGATTAACTTTCCAACATTATGGAAAGACTTCACAAGTTCACGTCTTGGTTGTACTAGTGTCAAATTATTGTTAGAATACACAGTCGTCATATAGGTGAAATACCACTAAGCAGGGCCTATAACAACAATCAAACATTCAATAAAAAATTGTCATGTCACGGGTGGCTGAGTGGTCTAGGAGGCCGGCATTTACTGCTGGCGATTCGGTGCCTAACTCCGAGGGTCGTGGGTTCGATTCATTGATGGGTTTCAACCTGCAAAATTTTCTGAACTAGAATCTGTTCAAACTAAGAAAGTGTTAGCCCAAAATAACGAAAATAGTGTTAAACTTCACTTTCTATAAGACACAAAAATTATTCTGTATAAATTATGCATAAATTTTATTGTTACTTACCACATACAAGGTGAAATTAGTATAGACGTCGATTATCTCGTCCATACGACTGAGGGCGAAGTTCAACAGATTATAACTGTCCAAATCCGCCTGGGTACATACTGCATAAAAGCAACAAGAAATCAACATAAGTTAGCTTTGGCGATATTTGACAATTTTCCTTCGTCCTATATTTTTTTTAGTTTTATAATATATTTGAACTAATGGGATTTCGACTGTTACTTTATCTAGGAGAAGAACCTATGTATCTTACCTACATCTTCTCTAATATTTCATTAACATTTCGGTCCATATCATAAGATAGCCTTTTCCTGCTTAAATTCAATAAATGATTTCTTACGTCTGTCCACGCGGGCAGGATCATACGAAAATCATCATGTTGTACCTGGGGCCGGTGGTTTAAATGGAAACGATCGATGCCGATAATTATTATTCTTCAAATTTAATCTGCTATTAGATGATGGCATGTTGAAGGTCTAGATATCTCTCATCCTTTATTAGGGATTTAACTTGGTGTTAGCCACTAATCGTCTTTCGAGCTACTGTCCCCAGGACGATACTTAGTTAAGTTTTTAACAATCCAAGACATGGCCTATTTCACAAAATATTTTTTGACAAAGGTTAAAATTCATAATGCTGTAAAAAAGGCTAATTTTGTTGTTAGTGAAATGAAATACTTGTGCTTAACATTTCTGACTGTAAGGCAAACCCTAGATACAAAATAAGGATCAGATATTAATAAAAACTTGAACGATCGTTTCTCCAAATGCTGGCTTTTGTCAAAAATTGCCTTGTGGTCCCGGGCCCACTTCACAAAGCGATCTTTAGCTAACGCAAAACGTAAATACCATGACAACCAATGCTGAAGACATAGTGTTGCCATGGTTGTTACGTCCAACGTAAGCCAAGATGGCCTTGGTATTATTCCGCAAAGCTCATTTAAGTATTAGTTGAACTTAATTACCATGAACATTGACCATGTTTTAAGGTCAATTTTTATATTTGTTTTCATTACTCTGGGCTGCAATAAATACATATAGGTAAAACGGGCATCATTTCTTGTGTTCAACTATGCTCTTTTTTTTCTTCTAATCGAACTATATCCATTTTATAATTTGATGGGTAATGCACAAACCACAATCAAATTTATTCACGCGCCATGTCTAGGTACTTTCGCTTTAAGTAACATACATCCTACCTCCTGTAATTAGGTCATCAACAGTAGCCTCAGTTGCACTTCCCAAACCGAAAGCGGCACAGCTGGCACATTGACTATGGTAGAAAAGGCAGGCATTCGTCTCCGTTGAGAATGTGTCGCATGTTGGTTCCATAGTAGGAGCTTGTCGTCGTTTACGTCCAATATTTTCTAGAGAAAACAGTGGGGAATCGTAGGTAACATTTTTAAAAAAAATCTATGAAACATAAAAATAAAATATACTGCTCGTGTAAAATTACGTACAAATTTGGTTTCGAAAACATGCACCTAAATGAACGTATCTACGTGGTAACAAATCCATCGATAACCCAATTGTTACCAATAAACTGTACTATGTTTTCATAAATTTTAATTTCCAATGAGAATTGGCAACGGAGGGAAGAAGTGGCGTACTGTCACGCGACCATCTTCTGCTAGTGCTACAACAAGGCGGCGACTCTCGACATTCAATGGTAAGTAAGTATTTGGACAGAATGAATCTCAATCGTCTGCCGTGACGGCTTTACCTGACTCAAATACACAGCAATTATACTTCATTGATGATCTCCTTCAGATATGGAACCAGTTGGATTCAATGGTCTGATATCAGAATGGAAAACAAATCGTTATGTGATTGTGCTTTTAAAAATGACACCAAACGGCGCACTGTGCATTGTTTAATATTGTACTGTTAAGTCAAAATTAATATCGTATTATGCGATATACTTACCGATAAATTTCTTGACTTCTTTAATACCATCTTCTGCGACATTTTTAACTGCATTAGCAGCGTCTTCGATTCCTGTCGCAATTTTCTTGCCAACATTTTCCGCAACTTTACCGATTTCGGATGCGATATTCTCTGCTGTTTTGGCTATACCAGTTGCCGTTTTCTCGGCCACGTCTTTGATGGATGATCCAGCTGTTTTCAATCCACTCCCAATAGTGTCGATCACTTGATCGGCAACTTTTTTGATGTCAGCAAATGTTTTTTCGGCGAATTGTTTAACGGCGTTGGCAGCTGTTGACAAGGCCACACCTGCTTTCGCCACCACGACTCCCATATCGCAAATAACTTGCGTCAAGTCACATGATCCAGCACCGGACGCAGATTGAGCAGCCACGTCCGTACAACCCAAAGCGTCAACTCTGTGAAATGGAGGATGCATAAGCTAAAAAACCGTATCTCAAGTATGCATTAAGTTAAAGTAATTTGTATCCTAACGTACTTGAATTTTGCATTAATAAATATGTATAAAAGGCGAGAACGAAACCACAGAGGGCTTGTTTTATCCCAATATCTGTTCAAAAAAGATAACCGTGCATGTTATTCAGGATTTATATCTGATTTATATATTTAGCAACTGCGCATGTACCGCTTGCAATGTTTTACAACATATACCGAATTTATATACACACGATAGATAGGCCTACATTGACCAAAATCGAGCCAAGTTAAGAATTACAAAATACAAGTACAGAAAAAAATGCTATATACCTTGCCTGACAGGTTGTGTTGATACATTGAATACATTCTGCCTGTTTCGTGTTTATCAAATCAATACATGTAGACACAGTTCCTGATTCAGCGTTGACGGTGGTGTTCTGGGCTTTGATATCGTCGCTTAACAAGGTCAGATAGGTGTTGTAGAAGGAAGTGTTCATGCCTGAAAACAGAATTTTATATAACTTTGAAACTTTGACCTATCTTGTACCTAGGGCCGGGGTTACAAAACCTTGGCATATCTAAGGTCTTGCAGGACCCCTTGGCCGATTTTCATAATACTCCTTGTATTTAGCTTCTTATGCAGAATAATATAAATCTGTACCATATATATGTTTATATTTTTGGAAAGCTTGAATACTCAGGAATACATATATATGAATGTGCTACAAATCCAATTAATCTGTCGAAAAATATTGCAAAATGAGTAGATGTCAATAGAAAAAAATAATTTTTCTGAGTGTAATAATGATTTCACTGAATACATAAGTTGATCGAGAAGAATAATCCTTGAACTAGTCAACGGTGTCTCATTAAAAAATAAATTTATAAAACGATCTAAGTGGATTTTTTTTGTCTATCCCATCTTGGAAAGTCTTATAAAAATGTCTAATTGTTTACCAGAAATACGTCTTGGAAAATGTAGAGTTTGCCTTAAAATGAAGTGTCAGAAAATGGCAATTCAATTTTACGACTTTAATATATGATCATGGGAAAGCTCAATTATAGACTGTAATTTAACTGCTTGTAATTATAATGTCGAATTATTTGTTCACCAACGTATAGTTTGAATACCTATAGCTTTTATTCTAAACGATAAAAAAAAATGGTTTAATTGGAGCCCAGCAAGACTTTGCGTTGGTGCTCCTCTGGGCTGTGCTCCTATTCCGTGATTATCAAATGCATTAATTTCTTACTCTGGTGAGTAGACAATGAATGCATATCCCATCTCCTGGGTCCGTTGCTGTGGACCAACACAAGTAACAATGCACTACACTTATTTTGTCTGATGTTTCTAGAGCATTTTGTTTGTCACTTATAAAATGTTTCGTCTGCTATGAAAGTCTGATTCGGAAAATCAAATTCAGAAGTGCATTAAAAAATCATTTGTAACCATCTAATTCTGGTAACAACTCAGCGATCCCGTTGTCTTGCACATCGCCTAGGATTCACGAACAGCTGCAGTTAGGGCCTAATAATCAGCAGCAAAATAGCATCTTGAACCAGGGATAACAATATACAGGGACGTGTAGCTTAGCCCAATCCAGGCCCAATCCACATAAAATCAGGTAACCGACATTGTTCTCATTCGTCAGTTTCCGTAAAAATTCCGGAAAACTGCTGAACTTAACAGTTGTCAATGCGCATGTGTTGATTGAGTAGAAGATTCTATAGGTAATGAAATAAATATTTTAGTAGTCTGTAGTGAGCTGAATGATTTACGAGATGTATTATCAGAGATGTTATTCTTTCCTAAATATGTTGAAAATGTAGAATTGATTTTATTATCTCTCTGCACAAGGTTAAAATTAAGCGAATATTAAAATAAATGCTACCCCGAATATTAAAGTCAATTTTGTAATTCAGGATGATGGAACATAGAGAAGTCGAAATAAAGAATACAAAAAAAAACTTCAACATTCAAAGTTGCATTTATTTTAATTGATACTAAGTTGATCTGTGGCTGTACTTCAAAACCGTATTTATTGATTATGCTTTACAATTATTTGATAGCTCTTACGATATCGGATAGCATCGCGTTTCTATTAATTTTGTAATTTTTTTTAGCTACACGTATAAATTTGTTAAATGCTACCACCCGCTATTACCCCTATGCCAGTTATACAAATGCTATCGAATAAAGAATTTAATTGAATTTAACAATATAAAGTATTGAGATACTCACCGTTAATGGGCTGGTAGATGTCACCAGTGCACGATTGACTCGAGACAAATGCACACAGTACACTTAAAAGCGCTACAGTTACTATGGAGCGAAACATCTCGTCAGCAGAAGAGGGTCTGTTTGTTAGTCAGTCGTAAGTGAGTTTGGTTTGAAAAAGGACCAAGTTCTCCTACTTATATACAATATCCGAGGCAGGTGTAACAATACGGCGGATATAGTCTACCCAATCGTGAAAAGGATGTTATTGTTCAAGATTTTTTTTTTTAACTGCCATTATATCCTTAATGAGAACAGTGGTTGGTTGGCGTATTTTCGTTTCTCGTCCATGATGCTGACTCGTGCCACAATCAGAGCGTTACCTGGGCACGATTTTTAACTTTTTAATTAATTTACATACTAATTTATTATGGGCGTTGAAAAATCGGGAAATTATGGCCTAATTCACGATGCGACATTAACTTTATCCTAAGGCAGCTGGAATTTTGAACAATTAAGCACGTATTTTGTTTTAGACTGACCCAGTATTGTCTATTTCAAATAGGTGTTCTTAAGCTTGATATATCTGTAACCCTTGGGTTATTTTATAAAATATAGAAATGATAAGTCGATGCCATATTCAGGTAAATTAAATGGTAACTTTTTAATGGATATAGGGGTTATTTCAGCCCGGAGGATCGTTTTAAGCTTGCCCCGCGTATAAAGAGCATAGGATTTGATTATGTACCGTAGTACTGCATCTAACTATCTGTGAGAATTGTTTTACAGTTGTATATACAACTAAAAGCAATGTGAGTGGATATATTGTTTGCTTGTTTGATTGGTGTTTAACGTTGTACTCAAGGGTATTTCACTTATATAACGACGGACAGAACATCACAAACAAAACACTGCTTCCCGTTACCCTTTAGCTCTGCGAACACCAGGGCAACAGAAAGAAACCTCTTTTCTCGCCTCTTACCATCGACCGAGGAAGCCGAGGGAGTATTCTGCAGGGTCATGGCCTACCCGCTCCCTCACGGGGCAATAAAATTGAAACAACATTCAATTGTTATTAATATCTATAGCATCCATAAATTCAACAGAAATGTAATTATCACAAAGACCGATCGGTAAACAAACAACATACGACCGGTTTTAACGATTTTGTGTCGATTCTTTGCTGCAGAAACTCTGATAATTCGCAACTAATAGAATTGACAGTTTGTCGTCTAAAATTAACACAATATTACAGCATGTAATTAAACAAATTTATGTTTTCTGGCAAATGTTGATAGTATCTAACTGAAAAATTCATCTTCTATCTCTCAGACACAATTTCCAATGGCTTCCAAAATAGTAATTTTTTGGACTAATTTGAGGTGATGTAGGGTACACTAGTTTGAACCTTTTAGCATTGAAAACAGATTTATGGCCTAGCTCAGTAGACATTTATTATATACGGTATACTGTCTGGTTAAATATATCTAGTGGAGAACATCGTGTTCATATGAGTGAAATACATTTTGACATTTAATCAATCATAAATTATATTTAATATAATGGAGACGGAACAAATTAATTTCGCCGAGCTCAAATTTACTATGATTTGACTGACACATGCCAACATTCATCAATGCTAAGAGTTTTCCTCAGCGACTTCATACGGCAAGGTTGTGATAGCCCTCGATTTACCAATGTTAAAAAAGTTCCTTTTTCTTCGCGATAGTATAAAATTTTTCCACTGTAATAGTTTTCTCCAAATGGTAGAGAATAAGCCGTGGAGTGACAGCGTAGTTTATGCGAAGGGAAGTTACTCTGTTGACATTTGATACCCGGAAATATCCCTTCAGTATAGTGAATCCTGGCTTTGTGAACATAGCCAATACATACAATATTGAGTAACAGTAAATCGATATTGTATGTATTGGCTATGTTCACAAAGATAATTGAATCTCCATACTTAAACTATCCAACAGAAACTCTACCGGTAACAACTCTGAAGGAAGAAAGGTATACCACCAAAATATGTTAACCTGTTCAGTTTACTTATTCAAATAAATGTCATGCAGTGGGCTAAAGGAGATTTTAGATATATGCTCGGTGATACTGGTAACATCGAATAATCTATATCTCGTGTAGCCCAGTACCATGAAGCGTCAGCCATATTTTATCCAAGTTATATTCAGAAATGTTTGATTTCTATATTTATTGTTGATGTGTTGCAGAAGTACATCATGGACATGCGCCGACGCGAGATGGTCGACCGTGTCTGTTAATCTGCCCATTTGATAGCATGAGTCTAAGAGTCCTGTATTCGACGTATTTACCGGCAACATTTTGCAATAATATGGGTTACATTGATTAAACCACTCAAAGTAATTCGTCTTCGTGACGTTAAGTAGGTAAACGAATGTTTAAGGAATCATGATGTCCCCAGGCTTGTTTTCGTGTGTATTAAAACAAACAGTTTTCAAATATTACGAAATCATAGACGTATGGTCCTTTAATCCCGGATATTTATTAGGATGGAGATGATTAGATGAACTAATTTATTTAAATAACTGGCTTTAGTCTGTCTTCCACAAAATGTATAAAACCATTATTGCTAAAGATTTCATTACATGTTATAGTAGGCCTATATGTATTGTTGTCAGTTTCGCTGAATACACAACGGTCGATACACCATATTCACAATAAACAGGACTCGCAGCTTTTGTCTCACAGTATCTGATAAACAAACGAATTGGCAGAAATTTATATTAAACGTTCGTTGGAATATTCTTAATGATTATTTAAACATGAAATCAACTATAAGCTATATCGGCGAGGTAAATTTCAGAAAGTACAGGTAATAAGTAATACAATGTCTAAAACGCCAGCGAAAAGACTCTTTACTCATGATGTATTCCTCTTTTACATTTCTTTACCGATGCACAGAACGAATGTTTTCAGACTGGTAGGGGCTATCTCGCAGGCACACATGCATCGGCAATACTATTATACTGTTATGCCTGATGACATGACCCGAATTGACCTATTGAAATCAATAAAGAAAATGGCGATCAGAGGGATATCTGTCGATGCTTACTGCATAAAAAAAAGCTTTCGTGTGGCTATAGAACATGTGGCCATGCAATTAGGGTTTTTGTTGGAACCCTTGGTCGAGTTTCAGAACACCTGTAGTATTTAGTATATTGTGCAGAAGAATATATATCTGAACAATAAATATGTATATATCTTTGAAAAGCTTCCATACTCAAGATTACATATGTTTGTTGTTTATGTCTATGTTTATTTATAGGTCAGACTCCATATAGGCCATAGGCCCAATTACAGGTCTGATAACAATTCAAAATATTACGAACACAAAAACAAAAATACATATCAAATTTAAAATAGGAATGGGAAACAAACAACACTTTTCATATAATTTTAAAGGTACTGTTATCTTATCAATTAAAAGATGATTATATTTAAAAATCTAAAATATATGTTTATATAAAGATCAGAACATTTAAATTCACATTCACATTATAAAACAGTAACGGTAGGCAAATTATTTAGCACTGATAACTAAAACTTAGTTTTCATGAAATAAGGTTGAGCATATACTATTTGTATAAAATTGATTATATGGATCTTTTAAAAGTAGTAAGATTTGTAAATATATCAGTGCTTTTATTTTTGCTTCATAGATCATAATAAAATATAACAGATCTTGGAAAAAAAGAATATTTCCGAATATTTGTTCTTGATATAAATTGTTTAAAACAGGCTGAGTTACGGAGAGCTCGCACTGGTATCCTACATTGTAACGTATCTGCTCTACAAGATAAGGCGAGTCCACTTTTGCATTTACACATTTGTACATAACATTCAATTCGGCAAACTGTCTCCGTGCAGATAAAGCAGGTAAAGCAAAATATTTGAGTGAATACGTTTTGTTTTAAAACATAAGAACTTGATAAATTTGATAAATTTTGTGCTTTTTCTATCTTTTCTGTCAAATATTTCTGATTCGGCGACCATACTGGTGAAGCATATTCCAAAATGGGTCGAATTATTGACGTGTATTAAGATTTTAAAGAGCCC
>JARFOD010114606.1:0-15104 GCA_031763545.1 Mopalia muscosa
AACACCAGGGCAACAGAAAGCAACCTCTTTTCTTGCCTCTTACAATCGACAGAGGAAGCCGAGGGAGTATTCTGCAGTGCCATGGCCCACCCGCTCCATAGCGAAAAGATTTTTGATAAGAATGAAAACAGTTAAAATAACACATTATATTGTTTCCTAATTATTAAGAATGAGATTAGAGTAAATAGGCTATATTTCAATCAAGATGTAATTTATAGGCATAATCGTATTGGAAAGATTTCCGTTGTTATTTGGACAAATGCAGAAGAAAGTATATCAATATAGAGATCGTGACTTTCACCTAACTCCGTCTACCGTCTGTGGAATTCTTCGGTGAGTGAACTTGCAAGTTAAGCGTTATGCTAAAATATTTCCAATTTTTTTTTATATCTTCTCAATGTAACCTGGACACGACCGTGCTATAGATTGAAAATATTGTACAATGTAGAAAATTGTAATATATAATCTAACGCCTTGAAATAGCAGTATACCAGAGTTGGGTTATACTTTCTATGAATTATTCATCATACACTCAAACTAGGACATGTAATCGTGGCTGCGGCGCAAGTTTTCTTTAACCCACCATGTGGATTATTCACGATCGAAAAGCTCGGTTTTATTGGACATTTTTACCGCTGAGCTGTGGAATTAAAGATATTTTTAGTCTGTATGCACAGCCTCAACTATGGAGAAAACCGGCGGGGTATGCACGATAACTGATTGAATTCCGCACAATCTATCATCACAATAGATCAGTACACAAACCCTAACCTACTAACGTGATAGGTTTCTCCATCGCTTGATCTGAGCCCTTGTCAGTTTAATTCAACAGTTATGTGCCAAAAAAACTCTATTTAAGCCAACCATCGTCTTCTCATGACCGATTCTTAGGGTTTAAGAATGCCTGTTAATCAACCGGGTTACTGAAATGTGTATGTTGACAGTATAACAGGTGCGCGTCTTTTGCACAATTATGGTTTGATTGAACTTGCAAGAAAAATATTAAGAAGTTTAGGGAAGACCTCAGCATGCTATCGAAATAATGATGATTATCCTTGGCTATTTCATCTGGACGGCAGATACCAGAAGTAACTTATCACGCGGCTTCAGTGACATTTTACTGTTGAGCTGTTGAATCAAGGATGTTCTTTAGTGATAGTCTGTGTACAGCCTTGTCTGTGGAGATTTTAATCTTACACACGCCTCTATGATGAAAGCAAACCGAAAGAATGCGCCCTATAACTGATTGAATTCAGCACTATCTGTCATCACAATCGATCAGTGCACACAAACTAACCTACTAGCGTTATAGGTTTGTCCGATGCTTTAACGGAGCACTTGTCAATCAAAGTTAACCAGTACAACCATACTTTACATTAAAGACTACTGGTTACATCTTTGTACGAAAATAGCTCTACTTACACCTACCGTCGTCTCCAGATGTCAGGTTCTGAAGGGCTACTTACTGTCAGTCCGGTGGGACACAATTTGAGAGGAAATATTGACAGCATAACGGGTGTGCGTCGTTGGCGCAAACATGGTTTGATTAATTAGAAGCACAACAAGCAAGCAAACTAACAATATATTTCATTTAGAAGGCAGCATGCTATAGAAATAATGATAATTGCTTTGTGGTCAAGTGTTCTCCGTTTTGGAGCAATTCCGTCAAGATTCTAACTGAACAAAGACCCAATTTACCCCTTGCTCTACCCGAAGGTATTTAAATTGCTACTTGCCAGACCCAGAGTTGTCCAGCTTTATAATTATTAAATACCCACAAGATAAAGAATCAGTTCTGTCAAAATATGAGAAGACAGCGTTGTAAAATATCTAGAACATCTGTTTTATCACGAAAAATACTACATCGATTTTTGGACAACAAATCTATACACATTTCACTGACTTCCGATATGGACGGGGTAGCCGTAGAGTGGTAATTCATATTATTATACTTTTGAGTTGTCAATCCTAAAATCTTCAGAATTGAAGCTATACATCAGGAAATAAACAAGTTACGGATAAACATACAAATGTTTGAAGTCCACACAGTCAACTAGTTTGTGTTGTATGGCGTATAAAACGCAGAACATCTGTCTCATAGAGCAAAACAAATTAAGACAAAATGGATATATTGTTGGATACGCTAAATACGGAGCTATGGTTTCGTTTTGATGTCAGTTAAATGTCATTGAGCGCATGACGAAGACGCAAGCATATTGCCTCAAAACATTGACGGTGTCAAGACAGGCCAGGTGACAAATCAAACCAAATATTTTGTCCACAGCTGATTTTAATTAATGATCGTGAAAATCACCACATTCTTTTTCATGGGAAAGTTATAGTATTTACAACAGTATTTACGAATTCAATCGGAAATATTTACCTAGAAAACCTCTGTAACAACCCAGGAAGATAATAGACTTCCGCCATCCTGCTGTCGGAAAGGAAAGGTGCAATTGTACGCTACTCTCCTGGCATACACTGACATCACAATCTATTTTCTGATTACTGAAAATTACTTTTCAAAGCCTCGGTCAAACTAATGTTAACATTTCCGGCAGTCTGAGTACAACAAAAGAGACTATAACAGGGACCTTCCCATCAGATATAAAGGTTTTTAATTTTGTTGAACAAACAGTAGCAGCCTAGATTTTAAAATCTCTAAAAGTTATTTAGCACAAAACATTAAAAATATATATGGAGTATTCGAAAAATTTACGAAAAAGAATTATGATTTAAAATTTGTCATAATTTTTGTGTCTTTTAAAATGTGAGTATAAACAGTGTTTTTGTATACTTTAAACAGATATTCGTCTGGAAGATTTTGCAGGTTGAGACCCATCCGGAAATAGAACAGATTTTTAAAATTACCAGTGTTGAAAAATCTGGATGGAAACGGTGCATGCAAACATTGATTGATGGCCATAAGAACTGAACTGTCATTCTAAGATAACTAAAGAAAACTACAAACAAGTTCAATCTAAGACTGCAAAACATTGTCAGTGCTGTTAAACAGCGAAAATCTGACTAGAGGGAGTATTTGTTACCATAAAGTAAAGACATCTTACCGCTTTTTTAATGTTCAAATAAAATCCAGGGCACAAAATCACTTGTTCATTTTCGGGAGAAAAGAAGAAATTCATATGCTAATTTAAAAAAAAAAGAATTTCAAACGGTTTTCAGCTTTGTGGTGGAATGCGTACATGCGGACAAAAAGTTGCAAAATATAAAGGTTATTTTGCAAACAGGTCAAAGTAAAATGCTTGACTATAAACTAGATGTATTATTGTGTGTTTGAACTAGCGAAAAAAGTTGTTAGGCGTGTTTCTGTTGACCCGAGTACATCAGTAATACTTTTCAGTCATAAAACAAATACAATCTTAGTACATATAACATAAAAATTTGCTTACTTTACAATTAAAAACGAATTTAGTCCATGTTCGTTTCCTGTAGAGACAAAAAATGCACGATCAATCCAGTTCGCATGTGTAATTGTAATTATATGAGGTAAGCAGTAGACTAGGATCGATTCATTATTGTTTTACGCCACATTCAGCGGTATTTCAGATACGCTGTTGCCAGAACACGTTTACAATTCTGTAGATTTATTATTTCTAAAAATGTTGTTTTCTGTTTGTTTGTTTTTTATGGATTTTTTATGTAATGATCCTGTAAAGGGGACATTGTAGCGTATGTAAAAGAGCCTGGCCAATCGACGGTTCTTTTCAGGATTTCTGAAGAAAGGAAGACAAATGTGCCTTAATCAGAATAATGTGAGCTGTTAATGTTTTTCATATTGATGCTTTCTGGTTCAATAAGTATGTGTTAATCGTTTTTTTTTTTACAAGAAAGTAGTCCATCATCGGCGTGCATAACCATACAGTTTGGCCCAAAATATCTCTCACACAGAAAGATGTACGAAAATAGATTGGTATTGTAAAACTGAAGCTAGCTGTCTTTTTAATTTAGCTGCATTCACTGGCATCTGTTTGTCCCCGGCTGTCTGTCAGTCAACCCAAAGCACTGGATACTGTTATGTTATGTTTATTGTTTTCAAATGTCTATCTTCAAATATATAAAAAAAACAGTTCAAAAATGCTTTGAAAATTACACAGATTATGATACAGCTTTTCTCCATGGCCGAGACGCAAACGCAACCTTTGCATATTGCCAACCAATCACAATTGGTTATAACAAGCTCGTGCTCTGGACAAAAATAATAATCATTCAAGTCAAAACAGACGACATTGCAAGAATTTAAACCCCACTGAAATGGCCATCTGAGATTAACTAAAAAATGGTTACAATTTAAAATGAGTTAATGATTTTACGGCTTGATTTCTGGCTGAGGTCCATGCATCGGAATACAAATTTCTTCCTGTCAAAAAGATGCGAAAAACAATTGCAAATTATGATGATAGACGACTTTATTTTATACAACACGTGTTTTTACGAAATGACTGAATGTCACAAATGATAGATTTATGTTGTCTGTCCCATGAGGATAAAAAATATGGGAAGCTTATATCAATGCGCATAAGAAACACGTAAAAACAGTTAGTGTATGGACAATCACACATATAATTTTTCGATTGTATAGACCCAGTATTGGAATCGGCTTCCTGTTGGGATCTACCAGACCAAACCACAAAGAGAAAAGAAAACTGTTTTTCGACCTAAAGTTATTATTTTTAATTGCATTTTTTCAAAGACAAACATCTGTATTGCACTTGCATTCGAGTAAGCATAGCCGTTATTTAGTTCACTGTCATTAGGTCGAAAAACAGTTGTCTTTGCCTTTGAAGGATCCATAGACAGGTGTTTATCAGATATTTGCATGACAGGGAAAGGAAAGTTTTTGTCTAATTGGATCGATGCTGTGATTTAAACAAAGCTAAGTTAAGGTGGCAGAGATAATCTGGGTATATATTGCACTGGCAATATATGGTTTACTTCAACTTCATACCTGATTCCCTAAAGCGGATGAACTTGTGGGAGAACAGTTTTAGGGTGTAAAATAATCCAATTACATCACTCGTCAACCAGCTTTTTATATTTGGGTAGTATGGAGAATATGCATTTGAAAAGAATGAAAATGAAATATCTTAAACTTACCAGATGACAGATACTAGTGTGAGTGTATGGCGGATTTAATTAACTAGATTGCAGTCGTCTGGATGCAGTAAAGTTGTTAGACAACCAGTCTGAATAAGCCGTTACTGGATGTATTATCCAATAAAACCATTATGAGGAAAATGATTTGAAACAATTCCTAAACAAACATAGAAAAGATCACCTAACAATTTGGATTAATTGTCATTACACTGAATAATCGATCAGCAGATTGATTGAACTCTTATCTTAGGTCAGTGGGACAAAATGCTTCCTTACACTCATCGTCTGTAGGGGCCAAGAAATTAAATGTAGCGAACAATCGAAGCAACCTTCTCACATCCAATCAACTGTTGATCCCCAGAGTTCAGAACTAATACAGGCCCTCTTATCCATACTAATTTATATATGGTCTACCTACACGGTTTTTTAAATGGCTTGCTTTCTTAACCTGTAGGGTGTTAATCGATTGGGGCAGTTTACCTTAATGGTTAAATATTTAAAATTATACTTACCAATTTGAACTCAGTAATGTTCTACTGGGAATTGTTTTATGTTTTATGTCGAAATGAATATTCGATAAAATCCTTTTTCATTTAGAACAGAATATAATTCGACATTTTATTGAAATAAATTACTTCATTTTCTGTCTAGGAAACTGAAGCATTATGAATAACAATATAACATAAGAGAAACATTGACATATATTCAGTAAAATGAGAACACAGATGCAATAGTGTAATTGGATAGTGGGATAAATTGTGTGATAATAAACCATCTTGTATACACCAGCTTGAATTATACCAATGTTTATTTTTGGACATAATCCATAAACATCTATCATTTAGCATAATAAACTGACTTAAACGTATCTTGATTACAAAAAAAAATTCTAAAATGTCTGATTTCAAGAACGCTAAATTAATTAACGACGGTGTAACCCAACGCGAAATTCGTCAAGTCAATATATGAATTGACTGGAACTTGTGTACTTATTGACTGAACCAATCAGATATCAAGAAATATCATTTGGATTTGCAAATAAGTCTATTAATATGATAAGGCTGCTGACAAATAACTGTTATTTCAGTTTTACTGACTTAGTTATTAAATATAAATATTCTGCCAACAATTGCTCTGTTGTAATATCACAATAAATAGAGGACACTAATATCTGCAGTCCAATAGAAATTTCCCACTAAAGCTCTTTGTAATCAGGGTTTTAAGGACGTTGTCAAATCTAAATGTTGGGGACATCTAATGTTAACGTCCGACAGTTTTAAGGCTGATGGTGTAGTGGAAAGAAACAGTTCCCCCGTCTGGCGATCGGGATAATATCATAAAAACAATTGTACATTCTTCGTGCATTGTAGTACCTGACTAAATCAGTAGTATTTCACATTTTACTATACGCCGTCTGGCTAAACGTAGTCCCTTCATTGATCGACGGAGGTTCATAGTGATGACTCTACATTCAAACAGAGAATGTTATATAGAATGGATAACATTACACTGACAAGCGATAACTAACTTCAAGAGATGTCGAAAATTGACAACATGGAAAATTTACTTAATTGTCAGTCATCATTGAACATTAGAGACAGAAATAAAGGTGGATCCAAGCGTTTTTGAATAGTTTAACCAATCTATGTTTTCTTAAAGTGCATGTACGAGTCGTTTAGTACAAATTATCAGGGTTAAGAAATACAACAGATGTTGATTTGATCCAACATGTCATTCAGATAAAGTATTCGTCTAGATAGCACTAATTACCACCCTTACCAGTACCAACGCTACCAATTGTACTTTGTTCAAGAAGAAACAGTAGCCGATTGTATCATGTCCATGGGGAATATTTGACACAATCTCTATTTTCATACCACTGTAATTCTCGATCACCAGAAGCCAAAGTTATCTTTTCGAAAAAATAAAAACAATCTTTATAATAGCTCACCGATATATTAAACAACTGTAACAATTATGTTGATCGCTTAAGATCAGTTATATTATAGAACGCACGAAATGTAAAAGCGTTATGTGTCCATGACATGCAAGTTACAATTAACGTAGACAAAATATGAGACGTTTTAGTTATAATAGAAGGATAAGCTGGGCTTGTCTGTATGTGTAGATATAGTTTCAATCGGATAGCTATACGTATTTCCCACAGGTTAGACTGCTGCGGAGTAGGCCTACTAAAAAACTATAAAAAAAAAAAACAACAAAACAAACAACATACATACATACATTAATACATACATACATACATACATACATACATACATACATACATACATACATACATACATACATACATACATACATACAGACATACATACGGACATACATACGGGCATACATACAGAGAGACGGACAGGCACATAAATCACGCACGCATGCAGGAATGTATCTATCCAACTCGATTAATCTCAACAATCATATTCATCAACAGCATCTTGAATGGATTTTTCTAAAGTGTCGATGTGCTGGATGTAGTTTGAGCCTTGTTTAAATCTGATCTGTCCAGAAAATAATGGTAACAAAGACGTTAAGATAAAATAGTTAATATCTTTTCTTTGCTATCTTTAACCTTTTATACTCGCTTCTGTATCACTGTAGTCAGATGGAAACCAAATGAAACAGTGTAACCTGTCCCTTGAAGTGTCTTTCAGACCAAATCTACAGGCTCAATTATTAACAATAGATATAAAATGGCAAGAACAGAGATGCCTTCCGATGCCTTGCTATGTGAAGAAGCATAAAAGGTTGACTGTCTAAATCTGAGATATGTGTATCTTGAGATGTTAAGACAAGTAGACTTCACAAGTACATTGGGGAGGCAAACAAAAGCGCACTTTTAAAGAAGATATTTTAAACAGATCAAGTAATAGTATATCCATCCAGGTCACTTTATTACGGCACCGTTACAGATTACAATCAACGATCATTACCACAGATAGCACATTGTTCAGGCAGATTACAATCAACGATCATTACCACAGATATCACATTGTTCAGGCAGATTACAATCAACGAACATTACCACAGATATCACATTGTTCAGACAGATTACAATCAACGATCATTACCACAGATATCACATTGTTCAGGCAGATTACAATCAACGAGCATTACCACAGATATCACATTGTTCAGGCAGATTACAATGAACGAGCATTACCACAGATATCACATTGTTCACACAGATTACAATCAACGATCATTACCACAGATATCACATTGTTGAGACAGATTACAATCAACGATCATTACCACAGATATCACATTGTTCAGACAGATTACAATCAACGATCATTACCACAGATATCACATTGTTCAGACAGATTACAATCAATGAGCAATAATTGTCCATTAAATCAGCATCATATTTGTTCCTGAAATGATTTCGTTCCAGTTGTAATTGTTATCTCGTTAGCTTACCCTTTTCCACGGGAAAAGATTTGCTCAATTAAATGAAAGCGTGGGGAGAACTGCCCATGGCTTGGTAATAAATTGAATAGGAAAGTATGATACAACAGATAAGTATGTATGTGTGAACAAGACAACTAATTATTAATCAGCATAAAAGAGAATGAACAGTTATCTTCATTATGAAACATTCTCAAATGATTCGGTCATTTGTGGACACTTCGAGGCTGGTGTATTGACAGAAGATTTAATTTGACAATAACACTTAAGACAGCTGACGTCCTTTTCAAGAGAAACTTGTTTATTACAGAGAAGAAAAAAGGTCGTCTACTGTTTTGTTGTTTCGTGGCTACAGTGTATTGACAACCCATTTAACTTGACTTTCACCCTTATAAATTGAAATCGATTTAGTTATAAAAATCTATATACATTATTGGCAAGACGAATGCCAGAACATTACTTATAAAAATGTGTTCTAGCCTCATTACATTTGTTTAAATTTAATAAGCACATCTCGATTATTCGGATGTCGGTTAGTCTGTCGCTTTAGTTTTAATTTTTGTGTTGAATGACTTTTTTTAGAGATATTGTACACAAAACAGACAAGAATATTAATCTAGGTCCAAGCGTCTTTGTTAGTGTACAGCTAGGTAAAACACGGACATATTTTTTCATTTCGCAAAATAAACTGGAACTTTTCATTTCAAATCTCAATGCTTCAGGCATAAGACATTAATCAGATCGGCCATAATAGCTGACTAGTTAGATGTTAGTGAAGCATCCATCGGAGCTAGTATTATATGATTGATTGGTGTTTTACGCCGTGCTTAAGGGTATTTCACTTATTTAGAGGCGGTGTATTCAAACAATAATTGACACTACAACAACCAAGATTTGAAGCCTTTCCATAATGTTGGAATGTAAATGTTGCCTCTCCAATGCTAAGTAAAGACATCATTGCTATTCAAATAAACTGCCCTTAACAAGAGGACTGTTGTAGATCTTATTTTTTTCTTCGCGACAAAACATACTATTGGTATTTCCACCTTAGCTCAGTAAATGCTGTACCCACTTAACATATATTTGAATTTCTCGCCCTGGACAACCCTGTACTGTACTGTACTCTATCCTACATGTTCGACCTTTATATTCCTTTAAGGTCTAAACAAACCATAGAAACTGCATGTGTTTTTGTCTTGATGGATAAAGACTCTGGAGGATGGTTGCTTGTTTTTTATTCTGGATTCTTTAGGCAATTCTGAAACTGAAATCTGGCATACCAGCGTCCAATCGGCCGGCTGAGGCTGTGGGTATAAGATCTCGAATATACTCTGTAATTTATATTTGCATTTAGATATACTATAAATAGTTTATGGGTGGCAAAATAAAGACTGATGATGGCGAAATATTGATATCAAAACGCGTCGGTCATTGTTCAGTTACCTACCCTGCACAACTTTTAAGTGTAAAAACGAGGAATTTCTATCATAAATATTTTCCATATAAAATGTTCATAAATAATATTGATCACGTTGTTGCCCTGGTGCCCTCGTAGCTAAAGGGCAAAACGGCGCTGTTCTGTTTTTTAATGTGGTTTTAATAGCGTCCTTTGTTCTGCCTTTGTTTGTTTGTTGCCAGTGTTATCATTGGTGGTTTCCGCCACCCTTTGGGCTGGCACACCCATATGTGAGTGAAATGACCTTACGTGTGAATTTAAACTCCAATCAAACAAACAAACGTTATTTCTCTTTGAAAGTTATGAGCCCTCTGGTTAAGGGTGGATTAGCAATATTGCCTTTGCTTAGCATTGGAGGACGATTAATTTTCCAACATCATGAAAACACTTCACATCTTGATTGGGCTAGTGTCAATCACTGTTGGAATACACCGCCGTCATATAAGTGAAATACCCTTAAGCACGGCGTAGAACGCCAATCAAAAGGGACCTCAATGAACAAATCACTATCGTCAGACAGGAATCAAGAGCGCTAAATTATTTATCAAACAAAAGTGGAGAATGGACGTTATAACTTAAATGCGATTATGAGTTATTTAATTTAACCTCTGAATTGAACCCCAATGAACGTGAACACTGTGGATATGCTGGTCATGCTCAGAACCAAGTAAACAAAACGATCGCTCATATCATATTTTGTAAGTTTGTTACATGTACGGCTGCACTAGAAATTTTGTGATGTATTTCAAAGAAAAATTAGTAACTGAGCCATCAATATTTGTGACCACAATCTCTAGCCTATCCCCCATAACACTCATGTAACAATAAACTAAACTTGTCACACGGTAACAACGGCACCTGTGGTAAGGATATTATTCCGCGTATGAGATTTTTTTTTTTACAATAGAGTGTAAAACATCTGCGCCATTCCGGTGGAAATAGCAAGGGTTTGTGCGAGATTGACACTAGTAGTCGTCACAAACTATAAGCCATGATGCGCCTAAACAAATTACTCTTGGCTCAAGCGATCTACCTTGTCGAAATTAAGTTATGCGATATTTCAGCTTTGGGTCCGAAATACAACGAAAGTGTTCTACACACTTTACTCTCAAGGTTTTCATTATATTGGTCTCATTTGCGATGTCACACAATTAATTGAAGAAAAAAGCAACACAAAAACAGTGTAACAACCATACATATTTACAACTAAACCGGTAGCACCAGTTGCTTGTCACTGTCTTGACCGCCATATAGGTTGATGGCTCTAACATCATGTTTCGGTAATCTCCGATATGTCTGAGGTCATACATGGATATGAAAAAAGCGCGATATCGTGAAAAAAAACCCCACAAAGCAGAATGAATAAAGTCGTAAATTCACGACAGCAACTTATTTGCACAAATGTGTACCTTGACTTCAATATTCATATGTTAGTTACCGATCGACTGTAGCCAGAAACGTAATCAAGCATATGTTTAACGTAATCTGGTCACGTGGGTGTATTTTAAGGTACTGCTTTCTTTCCTCTGTAAATTGTGAGGAGAGAACTGTTTGTTTTTTATCACTAAATGTTTGACCGCCCTGTTACCAAGAAACATTTATTGTGTCAACACAAATAAATCATCGATCAACCTTCTTCAAGTTTCCATTAATAATATTAACAAGGTATACAACAACCAGGCATAAAGTACCTTCTATTTAGACAGTCATTTCCTAGCGTTTTGATTGATATCAGTCTGACATAAATGTAGAATCAATTTGTTAACGGTGTAAACTGAATTTAGTTCAAAAGTTTTTAGAAGAATCTGGTTGAATGTATTTTTCAACAAGGGCTTTAAAGATTGATTTGACCAGTGTTTACATGCGTGTTAACGGGTATTTTAATTGCATAACGGGAACATTCGCAAAGAGTAAAGCCACGCTAATGCGGGCTTAAGATACGAGGTGTTTTGCTCAACTAAAAAAAAAATAATTTCCCTCGATTGCTGTCTTCAACAAGGCTGTCTTTCACGAACATCTGCGGTTCTTTTAAAGTATTATACGTATTTAGATTTTTTCAAAGGAATCCCATTGGTTTGACATTTTGTGGCAATCTTCGTTCTCAAGCTACACGATTAAAGAGGTTTTCGTGAACAGTGGTTGCTGAAAAGTCAATAAGAATACAAATGAAGATATGCTACCATTTAAAATAATTTCAAATATCTAGAGTAGGCCTACTACATGCATGTTATACATCCATATTGAGGCTAAATATGGATTTAAAACATTCGCAAGAAACCCAGTTTAGTGTCAACGGTTTCATAATTAAAATACTTAACAGAAGTTGTTTTTATCATCTATGAAACATCTGTCACCGAAGATGCTATAAATGAATACACACTGCCAATTGTCTGTGTGTAGGTTCAACAGAACACTGAAACTTTGGTGATTCTCTGAGGTGCCCATAATCAAAATCTGTTCAATACAATTTATTAATTGTCCGTTTATTGAAATCTTGCCCTGCTTAGTTTTGATGTTCTTTGATCTAGGAAGCGTCAAAAAGATCAGTAAATGTGACACGTAAAAGAACTTGATGACGTGAATTAGACACGAAGAAGAACTTGATATTATCAATCAAATTAATAAATAAGGATTAAACATCAACAAGATGATATCTTGTTGATTCGGAAATGTCATACAATGCAACATGGACGTGTCCGACGGTCTTGAGAAATACTAAAGATCACAAGAAGATTGAAGTATTCAAGCTTACTTTTGGAACATAAAGTGTTAAGGATTTATGCTCCACTCCTTTCATCAGCTCCAGCTATCGATGTTAGACATGAGCTTTTCTGGGGCATGATTGACAAAATCTGATCCAGAATCTATATTAGTTTCAAAATTACGATATTTAATTGTCATTTGAATGCAAACAAAGCATGCCGACGCGGTTGAAAACATCGGAGTTGTACAAAAATTTGTAGCTATGCCTATGAGTTTTATCCGAATTCTTGTTAAAATTTCCAACCGGATTAAGGAACAAACTTCTGCAAAAAGCATTCAGCATTTTTAATAGCGCCGTAAGTCGTATTTGAATTGAATCGAATAAGACGTTGTTGCCGGGAAACTAACCAGAAATGTTTTGTCATAAGTGTCAGTAATTCTATAGTAAGTCAATTATAGTAAGTTATTTTAAAAAATTAATTGATTTATTACCTGTCTTATATTGCAAATTGCCAATGTAAAAGAATAAATGTTGTTAAACTGCCCAGAATGAGAAAGCAAAAACAATAAAATAAAACATCATGTTAACATGCTACAATTGTTATCAGATATAACAAAGGTAAAAACAATGCTGTAAAACGCACGGGATTTACCATGAATCAGCGACACATGGCGAAGGGTTAGTTGTTTCAGATGGTTCAAACATACGATTTATTTTGTCATGAAAACCATCGCGAAACTCTTATCATGTATTCCTAATGTCAAAGTAAAGAAAGGCTCTCAGCCAAAACTTTAGGTAAACAATCTGTATTTGTCGGATAGTCAAACCCCGACGGCCACGATTTGAACAAAACAGTTTTGTAGGGTACAACCAACTGTTTCCAAAATGTTTTCCGTTGGGCGAATGAGTACATTTTCGCCTCACTAGACGAGGCCATAGCAACAACATAAGCACTGTGTATCTTACATTATTACATTTCTTTAGGGTAGCTTTTATTGGCTTCTCATCCGCGTCATTGTTAATTATGTGCTAGCCATGCACAAGTTGACGCCATTTTGGATAGTAATTCCTGAGCTCCCCAAAGCGCATTTTAGGCTCTTTTATATTTGCATGGAATTTCCTTCTCGAAGTGGAACACCACAATGTAATTTATATATTGCAATATATTAGTACTTTGTCTTCATGGCTCATAACTTTTTTGCCAATTACTTTGTAATATTAAAGGCGTTTAATGGCTTTTCTGCTAACACTTTAATTGATCAACTGGACGAAAATTGATATTTTTGTTACAATTAACTCTACAGCTTTATTCTGCTTACTGGTTAACGACTGTTTTTGTATATGTAATGCTATGACAAAAGACGAGTGCTCCAATGTTAAATCGAAAGATAATATACAGTCACTGGTGTGATAAAATGGACCCATAGCGCGTGTCTAAATCTCACAAACGTATCACGCACTCGAATAACTCTGCTGTAACATTCGTTAATTTCCAGCAGAATATGTGCCACTGTTTCGCTAAGGTCACATTGATTATGCTCCCGTCTTCCAGACAGAAACTAACAAAATCCAGCTAACCGAAATGTCAAACTGTGTTACTTCTAACGAAGAAACCTTAAGGCATAGTATTGTTATAATGTTAGAAAATAGTACATACTTTATAATAGTCTAAGCTTATCCAACAATCACGAGGAGTTGAATTTCATTGCAATTTTTAAGCAATAAGTCAACAAAGACAACACACCAAATTGAATAGAAAATAACAATATAACTGAAAAACATCAATGAAGTGGTTTATACAAATTAAGCGCTTACAACCCATACATGATTTTTTGAAGGTCCTGAGTAAATACAGTTGAAGATGTCATGTGATGAGTAAAGTAAAATGTTTTTAAAATAATTTTAGGATAGCTCATTGATAGTACTCCTGCTATTCGCCGATTGGATGCGACGATTTAAAAAGTGAACAATAAAAACAAATTCGTTTGAGTCTACGCTACTCGATTTGAGTGAAGTCTTAATTATCGTATAATTCTTCCACTTGGCAAATTAGAGACACACGCGTTTAATTCACACTCGTAAAATATGATTTCATATTGCTTTATATTCAAACCTTCTTAAAAGAGTTATTGTGATATTTTTTACTCTACAAAAAATACCAGTTTACTGTTTCACGAATTAACTGGTAATGTTTTTTGTTTATTTAAAGCTATGGCACATGAGTGCTCAAATGATAAATCCAAAGATAATATACAGTCACTAGTGTGATAAAATGGGCCCATAGAGCGTGTCTAATCTCACAAACGTACCACGCACTCAAATAACTCTGGCCCTGTGAGGGAGCGGGTGGGCCATGGCCCTGCAGAATACTCCCTCGGCTTCCTCGGTCGATCGTAAGAGGCG
>JARFOD010114617.1:0-15100 GCA_031763545.1 Mopalia muscosa
AAACCTCGTAAAAACCACCCCCGCGATTGCTGGAGCCACAACATGTGACTCGCTCATATACCTGATGGTCGAAAGGCGGACTCGAACCCCTGAAAGGTAAATCCAAGCATGCTCAGTTCAGGAAGTGTACTTGCTACCCCTGAGCCACAGCCGCGGGCCCATCTACTTTTGGATAAAAACGTCCTCGTGTAAGTTAACTAACTACCAACTGACGGCGTAACAGCTCAACTGATGCCAACACGTGCCTATATTACGCATAGGCCTGCTTTGAAATGCTATTTAAAGAGAGGCATTTTAAATCAAATTACAACGGAAATAAATGAAAAGCTAAATATATATCTGTCATCTACAGATAGGCAAAATTTATAACGATTTCATGCAGCTTTTATAGTTTTATGCCCCTAGACATATGCAACATTGGTTTTCAAGACAACGTAAATTAAGATATGCAAATTAGACAGGAAAGTGGCCTAAGCAGGATACGAGCTTAAATGGTCATGAGTTTAACTAATTACTAAGGCGTTCTTTGTCGATTAAATGTCTATATGAATATGTTCCATTTCAATTCAAACAATGACATATTACACGTAATATAATTTCTACCGCATAATAGCACTTATGTAATATCATACGAGAATATCAACTTAAATTACAGTAATGTTTTATCGATAAATTCATACAAGTTGATTCATTCATTCATTCAATTATTCGTTGAATCATTCATTCGTTCGTTCGTTCATTCATTCATTCGTCCATGGATTCGCCAAATTGTCAAGTCTAATTTTAACTCATTCGTTTATTTTTCAATACATTAAATCGTTCTTTTGAGCATAAATCTAGCCATTTGTCCAGTCATTCATTCAACTCATCAATCCATTCCTTTGCATTCTTCGTTATTTCTTCAGAAGTAAAACAAAACATATTTCTCTTGCTGAATAAAGCATTGTTCATGAATCACTTCACATTGTTCCTTGTTAATAAAAGCGATGGAAACCCAGCAGGATTTCTATATTTGTTTGTTCGATTGAGGTTTAACATCGTACTCGAGGGTATTTCACTTAAATGACGACGGATTGTCCACTTCAACCTTTTAACTGCCTTTCATTAAACCCGATGCCACCCTACCTCCGCGATATATGGTTTTGTTTATTTTTTTGTTTGTTTGGGGTTTAATGTCGTACTAAAATATATCAATGTGCTCAGCCAGTACATCTGAATGAACCAATGACACGCGCATCTACATACATTTTTTTATTGCAGGGAAAGATATAAATATAATATACTATTCCCAAAACTGATCCTATCTTTAAAACGTGAATTCCAATCGATAATGTATTACTACGTACAACACGTGCTATTTTTAACAACATATTACTTTATATATATTCCATTAACGGTAACCGGTTGCATAATTAGCAGTGAAGGTCAACCTATAGTATAAAATAGTTGTTTGATTGTACTGATTAGAACAAGGTGTATATGTTTGATGATTGTTTCGTGTGCCACCTGTCACGATATGCAATCCCTTATAACGACACGTGACACACTTTTAGGTAGTATAAACCACGTAACAGTCTATTCAACTTCAAGGGGCAAAGGGCTAAGAATAAATAAGAAAGGTCAATAGCTTATTAAAGTGTCGAGCGTGTTGCCGCAATTCTGACTTATAAAATTAAATTTTAGTTATTTAGAGTCAAATCGATTCGAGCATGTATCACAATGTTAGCATTACTAGTAAGTCAATAACTGCTAGGAGAATCTATGGGATATATAGATATATGTAGGCTTGTACGATATTTGTATTGCGCAGTAATAATGTTATATTGCACTCTTTTAACACTCCCACAATCCCAGGCTGATATGTTATATAGCAGAATATGATGACAGCCTTAAAGAAAACGATCAACAGTTCACGTTGCCTATGTATTTCGATTTAATGTAACTACTGAAGATGGTTTAAATAAACCGAAATATATAGTCAGCATGAATTTTTTTGTCATAATTCGTTGAAGTTGTCACCATAACCTTCTATGTGAAATCGGCGGAATTCAAATATCTTATTCATAACAAAATACACTTTTTCTTCAATGCGTAACAGTCTATTTAATCTAAATTTCGTCATTCACTAAATTTGGAGAAGCAGAAATATTTTACTATCGGTAGGACTATGTATAAAAAACGATATTTAAAAATTATGTATGGACTACTGTATGATTTTAAAATTATTTAATTAATTTTTAATTTTAGCAACAACGCTTACCTAATGCTGCGCTCATCGCCCAATTCCGTATCACGTTCAGCTCGTCTTTCCAGTAAAATGTGTATATAGGTCCGCGGCACAAGAAAGTGGCTAGGGTTTCTAATACTAATTGATTCATCCCAAGTGATTGCTCAAACCAGATATAGCGTAATTGGTGGAGAAGTCCGAACCGACGACCGCTGTACCAAACACTCCCAGTTATGGGCCTGGTCTTATACACCAGTTACGAATTTCTTTATAAATGGCCGAGAAAAAGCCAGAAACGACGAACCCGTGCTAAGTGCATACAGGGTGGGCCTCTTTACTCAAACTTTAGCTTAATTAAAGGGAAAACGTTAGAACCAGCTACCCTCTCGACACCTACAGGAGGTTAGCTCAATTAATGAAAAAAAGGCCAAACGCCTACGGCCTCTGGTCCAACCACATAAGGAAGGACCATGGGATTCATATTATGTCATGTAGATTAATTAATGGAAAAGTTTCGAACCAACGACCCCTGTACCAATTACATAGAGCCTATAATCCATGCTACCTCCTTATTAGTTGGGAAAATCCTAACCAACTACCAGCTGAGTATAAAGCATTGCGGCCAAGCCCAGAGAGAAGCTGTACTGACCGTGTGTATGGTATCGTCGGTATCATACCAGTCAATAAAGCAGATACGCAGTAGGGTTCGTTTCGGTTCTGTTTATATTGGTGCCGTCGAGTGCAAAGCTATCCCACAGAGGAGGCTGACTCACCTTTAGCGCATTGCCAATAAGATACAATTTTAAACCAGATGTGTTGCTTCCATGCTCCTTTATAAATTATTCATACCAAAAAGCCCAGGAAGCCAACAACGAAATAAACCAAGTCTATCTACAATGCTATAGGCTATATGATACTATATACACAGGTTTGCGCTTGCTACAGTACGGGGTTAATACGTATCCGACACTCCTCTATAACGAATATTATTTGCAATAGATGAATTCAACATTTATACTGCGTATAAGGCAAATAAAATAAATCACTAAAAACTGAATATAAATATACATACCGTGTTCACGTCGTAGGCCTACTCGTTGGTTGTAGATTTCACTAGCATTCAACAGTAACGCTGCGTACACTACTGCGTTGAACAAAGATAATGCAACTTCAACTCGATACGTAGTTATTCCCGATTCGAAGAATCCAACATTTTTTTTGCAATTAACACCACATGTAAATTATTCTCATTCAACTCAGTCGAGTATTTAGAAAGCTGGTAATGAACTTGCAAGCATCGTGTTATCCAAGCAGCTGATGTCTATTTCTCCGTGTAGATTATCGCAGGGTATTTTTTACTCGTAGTCTATTGGCTTCACCCGTCTAGGCTGTGAATGGATGGCTAAAAATAGCTGCAATGAACAACAGATTGTCATTCCAGCCGCTCGTTTTAGCGACGGGTATTCCCTGCCTCGGGTTGGCTATTACTGCGGGAATCTCTATTGTGTATCACTCTTCATGGAAAATCCCCATCGAGGCCCAAAATTGACTTTCTCACAGTCCACCTGTTTTGTGTTGTATTGCCCCATGACTTCTGTTACGCGCTAGTATAAAGCGTGTTGCTGGATAATCCGAGAAAATAACATAACAAGTCAGCTATATGTGTACGGAAGATTCACAACCTCGCCCCCTGCGGGCAAAGGCCACGTTGCATTTTGTCCAATACGCCACTCAGTTTTGATATACACGATTTAGCGCCGACGATTTATCTGGCTCAAACTTCTAAACGGAGATTTTCGTATTATAAGTATACGTTGAACATATTCCATACACAGCTGCACATATAATCTTGTGAAATAGTATCTCTTCCCCTCGTGAGTAAGCATATCTGTTGTCGATTTCACAGCGGTGAACGTGCCTATAAATAGATCGTCTAAGGATCTCGACCAGCTACTACTGCGGGCGACACACAGTGCCTATTGCTTTCGTCAGCTAAAAATAGATCGCTAAAACCTCTTTATAGCCACGGAGATAACACGTAAAAAAAATTAATATCTGCAGCAAACAATATCTAAGCCTTCGGGATTTATTGAACTTTTCTATTAAACTGACCCGAAGGATGTCTGAAGATTTTAAACTTTAATATTCAAACAAACTGGCGACAGCTGTGTACAAAATGAAAATTGAAATAAGAATTTCCAGTTCGTGGTTTTTTTTCTCTGGAGCTGCGGGTAAGGGAGAGGGGGGAGGGGGATTGGGGGAGGGGGTAACGGGTTTGTGCGAAAATTAACATTGAATTATCGGAATTTCGTTATTCCTAGCAAGATACCCTCCGGTAAAATTCCTAACTGCTTGGACTAACTCAGCCGCATCAGACGCGTTTCAGTTAAATAGTTTGATGCATGCGTGAATAAAGTCGCTGAGCAATTACAATTATCTCTTAAAAGTTTTATTGGTATGAAGAGGAAAAAAAGCCAAATTAATTAATTGGAATTTTTTTTCTGTATTAATTTTTGTATTCCACGGTACTGCACCTGTCGATGATCTGACGCAATACCTAGAAGAAAAAAAAAACCGTAAAAAAAAATTATGTGAACGTTTAAGCTGTAACATTGCTTCATTATAAAAGTACCGAGTGAGCTACGGTTCGACTTGGCCTTTGAAATGAACTGAGAGCAATACCAGGAATACAAATACAATATTATATAATATTTTTTCGGAAAAACTCAAAGTTGTCATCGACACAAAAAAGAACAATGAAAATCACCCGACCTGCATGATATATATACACATTGATACAGTTTACCTGAGTAAATAAGCAATATTGCTCTAGGCCTTTATGACCTATATAGCTGTTACGAAACAAATGCGTCCAAGTAAATAAATACTATTGCCTTAGCTCTACGTATAGAAATGCATTGTTTTAACCCATATAAATAATATTATCTTTCGTATTTGTTAAGAGATATAAATAGACACAAAAGATAATTATATACCTAGACAAGGGCAGGTGCTGATTGATGGAAATGGCTTCGTAGGATGGCTTCTCGTACACATGATGGATTTCAAAGCCTACCAATCTCGCCTTTATTTTTACATTCCCTACCTCGGGTTTTGTACGCTGGCTTGTTCTTTTCCATGTCTTTAACAAACTGTTCATTTCTTACGGCAAAATAATCAACACTACTGATAAGTTAATAATCAAGTTTTAGGTCTATAAATGTAACGTAATATTTAGATTATCTAATAATAAAACTATTTACCGTGTTTTTGCTTCATTTTTTTATCTTTTTATTTTATCGTATATTTTTTACCCTGCTTGTCGCCGCTATATGATAGATAAAATTATGTTGACGATATTTTCTTTTTTTGAACTAAACCTTGGATTCATTTACTGTAGTTTATATAGCGTATTAGTTTATATGACTGTAAAATAATTTAGCACCATCTTTTTTTTAGTAACTATGGTTACAAGGACTCGTTGTTACGTATAGGTAGGGACTGGACACCAAACTGAACTACTATGTATTATAACTGATAGAATGCTGTCCTGTAAGCTGAACTTACAAAAAAAATTCTGCCACAGAAAAAGGCTTTAAGTAGAAATGGTCATAAAAAGCCAGGCCACCATAATAATGCTCGAACGGTAATTGAATATATAGGCCTACCAGACGGATCATGACACCTCTCCGCCTCTGTCTATAATTTCTGAGAAAAAAAAAACAAACAAACTTTGAAGCAAAACTCTGACGCATAAAACCAAGCTCCACAACAATGATTATGGATGGAGATGTGAGAAATTCGTCTTCATGAGCACTTCCCTGTAGGAAAGTTCTCTTTATCCGCAGCCGCAAGTCAGAATTTGATTAAAACGGTCGTCTTCTCTTCTCCATAACTTAGTTTGTAGCTCGCTTGGCCATAAACCAGGACCATGTCTTGTGTACAATCGTATTCTCGCGAGAGTTTCTATAGTGGACGAGACTAAGACAACTCTTGTATGCTATGCCAAGAAATCGCGACTTAATTTCCGCCAATATTTGGGGCGACGTAAACCACACCCAAGCAATGAAATGAAGTGCAAAAGGAGATGGCCCGGGTATAACTTAGAATCAATGTATACACAGGAAGTAGAATTGATTTTACTTTAGAATGGTGAATGGTAAATTACCGAAAACTGGTCTGGTAGAATGGTCGTTTGTTTGATTCGGGTTTAACAGCGAATTGTAGGATTTTTCACTTATATGATGACGATTTATCCACTTCAGTCTGTTTCTAGTTTAAATACGGTGGAAAACCATGAAGACACCCTCGGATATCCTCTAATATATATACTGCGCGCATTACCTCGGACGTCAAACAATCCACGTCATGATGGTAGTATTATGGTATACAGAAGAAAAAAAAACAGAGCTCAAGTAGTTTTTGGTGGGAAACAAAATCTTCTCCTAAATCTATCAAGCCGTATGAAATTCAATAGTATGTATAGTCAGATGACTTACTCAGTGATAAGCTCTGTTATAAGTGAAATAAACTTAAGTGTGGTGCTTACCACCTCAATCGTGTATGTTTCAAAAATCTGTGGTGTGCGCAGCTCAAGCGAAGTTGTTTGTGCTTTTCCAGCTTAGAAGCATGCAGCCAGGTAAACAAAAACACTGTTAGTGGTGTCTTTGAGATGCGTAGGTCTATTATGATTGTTATATCTTCTATTATACGGTTTTCTCCTCACAGTGGGCTTGCACGCTGTCATGTAAGTGAAATAACCTTAAGTACGGCGATAAACCCCAAACAAGAAAATACACAGATATTTTCCGTCCGATACCGACATGTCAGTGTAACTATAACCTGCGTGAATAGCTTTGTTTCCTAATTGAAATTGATATAAAATGATGCAATCAACTATTGCGTATCAATTTCTCGTGTGAGTGTAAATTCTGACACCTGTCGTATCCGTGAAACATACATTTGTGTCACATCTATTTAATAGTCTATTCTTCTCTCTCTCTTGGCACAGCTGGCATGTCGTTCGTATAATTTCGAAAGCACGAATGAAGATAGGATTTACATACAAGTAAGCTACTTAAACACGAGAGAACTTTTGATTTACCCATGCTAGTATTGAAAGAGTCATTCGAACAAAAATAGAAACATACTTTCCTTTCATTAATGGGACATAACTTTGTAACTTAAAGCGATACTCCCGGCTGAAATAACCCATATATCCCTTGAGAGCTGATTACCATTAAATATACGTAAATATGGCATCGACTCACCGTTTCTTCATTTTATAAAATAACCCGGCGGTTACAGATATGTACCTTACTACGACCACTGGTAGCTGACATTTTGGGCGTGGCCAGTCCTGTCTATGACATCACGCGACTAACACTCTTCTGTCGTACAGGTTAATAACATGTGTGAACCAATGACCTATATAGGTTAACTGTCGAAAGTTTAAACAGTCGACTGTACAGGTCTCGTGACGTAGGCACCTTTTTTGAAAATAAATATATTTGATTGGTTAATATTTGTGGAGCTCTGCGTTTAATAATTAAAAACGTAGACATGGCCGCGTGGATACATTTGACTGTAGTTTGTGCATTACCCAATATTTAAGTTTCAATTATAAAATGGGTATAGCTCGATTACTAAATTAGAGAACATAATTGAACACAAGAGATGATGCCTCGTTTTACTTATATACATTTAACTGCAGCCCGGAGTTTCGCTTTACGGATTACAATTAACAGAAAGAGTGCAATTTTCGTAGAATTGAAACAACATCCTCTCCAACACGAAGAGGGGTAAAGGTGTATTTCAATAAGAGTTTAACAGGGCGATTCGGCTGATGAAGTTAGGTCTATGTAATGGATTGGGGTTACGTGACGTCAGACCAGAAATAAATGCATTCACGACTTCGAAAGAGCTGGATGATGATTGGAAGACATGGCTGACAACCCAAACAGAAAGCGAGACGGCTATTGAGACATTTTGTAACCATGAATTGCCATCTAGCTTTTTAAAGCAGACTGGGAACTTTGGGATAAACCCGCACAATTACTGTCTTACCAGGAAGTGATCATACAAATTTGAAATTGCGTTACAGGTCAACATAAAATTGGACATTTTAATTCATCCAAAAATTAATGATTTAGGTGATTTGTATCCAGGGAACTGGATTGATTTACAGGTTGATCGCATGAAATGATAGTCCCTGTGTATTTATACAGCTGTAATTTGTCTTGCTACGACAACATAATTTACGCCGTTTTAGCGAATATCACTACATTAGACATTAAAAATGGTAATAGATTTAATACCAAGCGGGCTGTACGTTAGGCATGGAAACAAGTCCGCTTCCGGTTTTAATCAAATGTTATTGGGAGTGTCATAGAACAATCAAACTTTAAATGCCGATTTCTAAACTTTGCGAAACTTTTTAAAGATAAGCTAAATATTTTCCATATCAGATAAAAGTCGCCATTTTATCTAGTCATCGTTAATACAAGTTGTATATTCTTAAAGGTACATAGTCACCATCAGCCTCATTTCTTCAACATAAAGATGTTAATGAAATTTCATTGGTAAAGAAATTTTTGTTATATTCGAGAATGTTTTGATAGAAAAAAGTTAAATCGGCCAAGCTATGTATATTAATCTTAGTTTCATTGTTAGGCTCACTTTAATATCCCACCTGATCGAGTTTATCAACCCATCCGTGAAAATCTGAATGACAGCGTGGAGATTTTACACCAATTGACAACTTGGCCAATTGAAGTGTTACGTAATAGATTATCTAACAATCTTGAGCGTACCGTACCGCGTAACTAGGTCTTCACGGGTGGCTTTCGTGTCACCCCCGCGTCTCATTCACCTGGGTAATTAAATGAATCAGTGCTAACACTTTATTAGCGCCGTAGTCGGATCGGACTGCTGATTCTCCTTATCATTTTCAATGTAGTCAATTCGGTAAATTACTGTAAAATATCCGGTAGTTACAACTGTATTGATACCCATGGACTACGTTATGATGATGTACCTATGCGGATCAATGGAGTTCTTCATAAAGATTCTAAGAAATTGTATGTTCTTAAGGAAATATGTTTATATAACATATTTACACATTTTTAAGCAGTTGAATTTTCTGTAACTATGGCTTAGAATAGAGATCCACCACTTGACTTCCCGGAAAGAACAATATGGCGCGGAAATTAATGCAAAGAAAGTTGCAGTCTGAGCCGAAAAGCTAGATGGCACTTGATGGTTACAAAATACATTCGTAAATATATTTAACATTTTACAGCTCTAACATTCTTTAAATAGGTGTGAATATGTAAAGTTGATTAAAACAAAAAGCTTATTTAAATTTGTTAGTAACTTTTAAAACCTAGTCTCGGTGCATTAATACAGCTGTAATTTGCCAGATGATGACCGCATCACAATTTATGGAGTATCACTACGCCGTCTACATAGCATGGTCTACCAAACCGTCTGCGCCATCTTGCACCTGGCTCGCGGCCGTGGCTTAGTGGTTAGCAGGTGCGCTTTCTAACCCTACCTCGATGTACCGTCCACGGGATCGAGCCCGTCTGTCGAGTATCTGGTATATGAGTGAGTCACACGTTATGGCTTCGGCAACCTCGAGGGTCGTTTGTACGAGGTTTCCTTTCGGGTTTCCACCGCAATTACGCCAATATCAGTGCGAAGTGGACAACCCGTCGTCATATAAGTGAAATACCCTTCAGTGCGACGTAAAACACCAACCCAATCAAACAAACGGCAGACGGCATCGGTTTTACTCAAAGGCAGTAAAACGAGAAATTAAACTTTTGGGGCCTGCAAGGATATAAATTAAGGCAATTTGCTGAATAATATCAATATAACGTAATATATATGATCTAGACGATCTGAAATACGCCACCTGTGTGACATTAACATGGGGATTCATTTCTTATTTAATCCCCAATCGAATGTCTCCGGTTATTACGGAGAATGATGACAGTCTGGAAATTGAATATAAAGTAGACCACCTGGTCGATATGGATGTGTCAAGAGCTCTGCTATTGACAATATATTAAATGTTTACAAAAACATATATATTTTCCCAGTGAAACTGCTAGTAAAACCCGTTGACGAAAACATTACGTTTACGCATGAACAAGTATTATTTGTTCCATTGTCGTATTTCATATAAATAAGGATATGATACCATGGTTAATTGTGGATATAAACATAATATTTGTATATCTTCATACCATGGTTAATTTTAGATATAAACATAACATTTCATTTTCTTAATTTTTTATTTTTTTTATATAACGCTTTTTTAAGTCCAGTGCAGAATATTTTGCAGTCTGAGATCTGTTCCGGAATCGAACCCACGATTGTTACAGTTAGGCACTGAATTGCCAGCAGTAAATGTCAGTCACCTAACGAACCCGAATACGATTTTGGCTTGAGGTGAACAACTTCTCAGCATTAAAACAAATTCTGTTCGGATTTGACTCGGCAATCGTCGGTTTTTGGCGATCGCGGTCTGAAAATTAGACTGCTAACGATTCTGATGTAATTATACCCCATAAAATAATAAAATCACAAAATATGAATTTAAGCTTGCGAATTGCAATGTGCGAATCATTGGTTAATATACTATACATCTAAACAAATATCTCTTACATTTCGCGAACTTCTTCGTATCGGACATGGCAGACTATAGTATAGTTTGTCTTGCAAATCTTGTATCGATTTGTGATTTCGCCTTACATAAACGACATGCCGAATTAAAATTGATCATTTATATGAATTACAAATATAATGCTCTAAACTATCTTTTAACTAAATACCGTATTTTTACGACGCTTAGAATTTGTTTTATTCACTTACAAACTTGCGACTTTTCATACAAGTCATTTGAGCTGTGACGTAGGGAGTGGAAACGTATAGGCAGTGGAAACAGTCGGAACAGTCTGCGGCGGATAATGACGAATCCATACAGGAGATACACGAAGGATTGCTAGACCTTGAGAAACAACAAAATGGCGGTCAGGTTTCTATAGATACCAGTCATTTGGTGAACTCCCCTGGTGACGTCACTCGAGAATCATAGCTGACTCTTAATAAAAGCCAAATGTTCGAATCCCAATTTCTCCACATGTACGCCGAATTTTTAATGAAACAAGTTGCAAATTGTTTAGTGAATTTGGACTATATACGTTTTCTAGGTATCAACCATTTGACAATACCTTTAATGGCGTATTTGAGGAAATTTCCACTCACATGAGGGCGTACCATTCCAATGGGTGAAGTGAACCAGCCTCAACATCACTGACTGACAACAGACAAAGACAAAGCAGTAAAAACATAGGACACCTCAATCAGATCGGCATTATGTTGCCCCTTAGCTTTGGAAGTATCAGGGCAACAGAAAGCTCCCTCCCAGACCTTTGGCTAGTGTGCCTAAAGACTGAGTAGCAATGCTATCTTTACTAAATTAACATTGGAGGAAAATCAACCTTCCAACATTATGGATACGCTTCGCATCTTGGTCATGCTGGTTTCAAATATTGTTGAAATACTCCGCCGCCATACAAGTGAAATTTTTTTAAGCACGGCATAAAGCACCATCAACCAATCAATCAATCAATCAATCAATCAATCCGCCACTCCGACGTCATACAATTGTAATTTCTTTAAACACGGCGTAACACATCAATCAATCAATCAATCAATCAATCAATCGGGCAACCCTTCGCATGCATTCCGTGAAGCATGCCCCTCTGGGAGTTGTTGAGAGTATATAGTAATCGCAATCTTTATTAAGGCGTATGCATCTATGCCTTTTGCCAACAAAACATGACAAAAACATATAAATACATGTATAACAGTACAGTTGTAACCCAAAGGTCCTGGGTTCGAATTCCGGTGGAGGCAAGCAGAATTTTCTCTCTTCTTTTATCCAAAAGTTTGGTAAAGACTGTATTTGAAGACAGACATAACCATGTTATAGTGACGAATACCAGGGGGGCGAAATTGGGGGAATTGAGCTCAATATCGCTTATTCTAGCACTGCTTGAAAGCCTCCTAAGAGACTTTATGACTCAACGCTTCTGGGACTATCGATCAACCTGCTCCAGGAATAATCAGGCATTATTGATTCTATAAATTCAGGATTGCTGAGTCATATCTCCATATTACCATTCCTGTAATGGTATTGCGGCATCTTAATATGCTGAAATTGCCATCCCCAATTTACACACTGGTTGACGGAATTCGTTTGGGATCTCTGCAATAAAATCTGTACTCGCTATTTAAAGTATACCGCATTTATATAACGAGGGAGGTACCAAAAACATATACTAGTAGTTGAAATAACAATAATTTCAATAGCTTTGATTTCTATTTGATTATAGTTTTTGTAAATTTTAACTATGCACAAAAACATATTTAGAATTTTGTTTAGGGGTGACGCTTCTTAATATTCAATAACTTGAAATGCACTGAAATAATTTTAATTTTCTTACAACATTTTGCAAAATATCTTTCCCGATAATACTGCGTAATATTTTGCTAAAATAGTTTTCGTCGTTTTTTAAAAAATAACATTGTATTGAATTGCAATGGTAAAGTTTTTCCCAATTGCTAACTTAAATGTAGAGGCATTTTGAAACTAATTAGCATGCATTATTTCGCTGAAATAGGTTTCGTCTTTTTTCCGTATTATTTTCATGATATCTTAGCGTCAAACACAATTGCTAACCTATATTATCAAAAATAACCTCAAAGAAATAAAATCCACCTGAAAACCACTATACCGTGAAACACATTAGACCTCACTTCGCACCCATTCACCGTAACCCTCTCACCCCAGTCAATCAATCTATTCATTTTATTGCCTTGATTTCAACCAGATACCCGCTCACAAGATACTGTTTCCCGCTGGTGTCAATTCTAACAATGGTTTTTGTTATTAGATTTTTCTTGCTTTTATTACTCCTTCTTTACATTAACTTGGTATGCTTTTAAATATTTATCTTTTACTGTATTGACCATTTCTTGTTTGTCTGTCTAATTACAAGACGCCCTAATGTGTGCACGGCATGTGGCTTTATATTACGCTGTCGAACCGTGAATAGCGCTTGTTAAACAACACTGACCAGGTACAGCCTACACACAAAAGCTCCGTGCCTACATACACATATACGAATACCAAATTAACTATATTTGCACATCAGTAAAACGAAAATAAGAAATTGCGTTTACATTAACATCTGCGCACCAGACAGGCAGCTTCTCGACTTGTATTTCAGAACTCGGCTCACTGTTGCTGTTTTGTTTTTCAACCGAATGACTCTACGCATATGTTTTCGACAGAATGAGTATAAGTTTACATAGCGTTGTAGGCCTATTACCCTAGTATACAACAAAACTGTTTAAAAGATACATGTTACCCATTACCACTGATTTTTTGCTCACCAATGTGTTTTTTTGCCATATTTCACAACTAATCTCCCAATAATCTATACTACTATAATCTATACTATCAATCCATCATTATTTAGAAAAGCCTACTCGCATACTCCAGTAACAATCAATCAATCAATCAATCAATCAATTAATTAATCGAGCAATATATCAATCAAATAACCCGCCATTCAGTTAATACTAAGTCAATCAATCAGTATTTAGTAGACGTAGCCTATACTGATGTTGGATTTACTTATTCCCATGACGAAAACGATAACAATGTATTTTGATAAATATAATTATAATTTGTAAATTTTGGAAAACATATATAGATATTTACGGTAAAACTCTATTTTTCCCAGAAGACCTGTTTTTTTTTGTCTGGGTACAAAACACCGACATCTGTTTAACATTCGGATCTTCCTTATCTGATTCCCTAGTAAACCTCTGCCACAATATAGTTATTAACTATGTTCGTTTGTTGGACTATACCCTTGGTTATTTCACTCAGATGTGTATTCCACAGGGCTAAGTACAAACCTCCAAACTGCTCGCTGTTATGCTGCTGTTGACATGGTACTTTTTACAGCTAAGAGGAACATGAACCCGATTTGTGACGTTATCAACAAAGCATTTTATAACTTAAGTCAAAATATTAATTTTGAGCTGTTTTGTCGCTTGTCTTATTTCAGTTTTACAGTTATACATTTAATTAATATTTACTGACTCCCGTTATATTTTACAAAATAATTAATGATTATATTGAAAACTTAGAAATGTAAAGGCCCTTAAATATTATGACTCAGTATAGGAATGCTTTGTACTAGTAGAATCGGGGTGATGTCTTTGTATGTGCAATATGGAGGTATAATAAGTTTGTCTGCAAACTAAACCGAAAATGTTATTGATTTGGGATTGTTAAATTTGTAGCAGTTCTGACAAGGAATCGCCTTGACCTACAGCTATACGACATTTTTAAATAGTCCCTGTGTATTTTTGCAGTTGTAATTTGTAATTTGCAGTTGTTCAATTTACTCTAATGTAGCGAATATCACTACATAAAGTGGCCCTGCATGTTTGCCGAATATATCCTATGTTGAAGGTAAAAATGGGGTCAATTTTATCAAATGATCAACATTTTTATCAATAGCCAAACTCTCTGTTGGTAAGAAAGCTATATTTAGGCATCATTCGTTGTACTTTTACAATAAAAATCAGCCAATCAGCTTATACAAGATATGCTACCGGAATATTATTGAGCCGTACTTTTTAGTATATGCATGACTGTACATTTAGGCTGGGTATATAAGTAGTTCAAATGCCCTGCTAGGCACAGACCCGAATCAAAAACTCTACGGAGGCAAGCACAACTGTCTGCCCCTGTAATAAAAAAAATCTACTAAATATCAGACT
>JARFOD010114628.1:0-15100 GCA_031763545.1 Mopalia muscosa
ACCATCCAACCAACCAGCCAGCCAACCAACCAACCAACCATCCAACCAACCAACCAACCAGCCAGCCAGCCAGCCAACCAACCAACCAACCAACCAACCAACCAACCAGCCAACCAACCAACCAACCTACCGATCAACCAACCAGCCAACCAACAAACGACCAACCAACCGACCAGCCAGCCAACCAGCCAACCAGGCAACCAATTAACCAAACAACCAGCCAACCAACCAACTAACCAACCAACCAGCCAGCCAACCAACAAACCAATTTACGAACCAACAAACCAATCATCTAACTAACGAAAGAACAAACCAACAAACCAGCCAACAAACCAAACAACCAGTCAACCAATCAATCAAGCAACTAAACAAGCAACCAACCAACCTACTGACCAACCAACCAGCCAACCAATAAGTTGGATAACTATAAAGTTACAAAACACAAAATAACATATTGTCTTAAACATTTAAATGTGATTCTACCAGCTCTAAATAGCACTAGTTATCACGATATGGACCAAAGATTTTAAACATATTTCAGGAGACTCTCTGCAGAGTTCTGCAAGATCTAAACCAAATCTGTTTGTGGTTTGTGAATCGACCACATTGCTCAGTTTTGAAATTATTAACATTTAATTTGGAAAATTTTAAAAGGTAAAATAAATATTGAATATAAAATTGCGGTGCTCATTTGAACTGGTTCAAATTAAACGTTATACCTTTGTTCATGCTATGTTTCAAAAGATAATTTCCGGTTATAAGTTTCAATAGTTTCAACAGTTGTCAGGTATGTACAGGTGTCGTTTTCTTCGTGACAACTATAGTGACTATCTTGTATACTTTGGGGGAAAGTTAACTGTAAATAATTCGAAAAAAAAAATGCCATCCTCCCCACAGTGTATCCTTTTTGCAGATATAGGCCTATTATCAATTTTCTAATCCCGATTAACGCATACAGTTTTTCCTCTTGTATATAATGGATGTGATCAAATTTATATAAATCTTATAAATATGTTGTTATTTAAAGATCGTTTGCACCGATTTGTTAGCCTTAATGACTCATTAATATAATCGTTTATGAAAGTACAGCCAAAACTCCGAAGAAAGAAAATGAATTCATTTTGACTCAAAATGCATTAATAATCTTTCTTAGGGGGTCTTTGCTTAACTTTACTATATTAAACTCCTTATTACTTTAATTCATAAGATAAAATGTTTACGTTTAATAGTATTTTTAACAAGACATACTGTGCATGTCATTGATACATGCAACTAGTTTATTGTGTCTATAAATTATTTTAATCGTAAAATGCATGTACGATTTACACTGGACATCCATTCTGTTTTTCGAACCATATACTCAATATGCTATGAAAAGACACGAACATTATTTTTCAATGATATAATGACATCACGCAGTTGCACTGAAGTTAGTAAGGACCATCCATTCTGTTTTCGCCCAATACACGGAATACTATAGGTAAATGGACATGAAACTGATGCTTATGTTATTAAAGTAAAGAGCAATTCTCACTTTATGTAATGTGGTGGTTTTATGAATGGTTAGAATGCGCTCGTGGGAAATATCGGTATCCAGGTGTTTTCTACACATCTCTAATCTATGTGTAATTCCTTGAGTTATACCTGGGCTTTCAACTGAACAATACACGTTAGGAAGAGCAAGGCGGTGAGCTTAGATAGATTACTCCGCTATTTCCTTTCTCAGTCCCCAATTCTAGCACATATCATAACACGAATAACACATATGAAAACATACACATTTGTACACAGTCTTACGTCCCATGTTTAAGTTGTTGGGTTTTTTATGTCTGTATTTTTTAAATAGATGGGGATTCTTGTGATATTTTTCAAAACTTAAATGCTAGAGTTTGTAACATATTATGAATTTCAAACAGGCAAGATTCTACAGTAAAATTCTATAAAAAAAATATATATTTTCTTCATATCATCATAACATCTTTTTAAAAACTTTTTGTTAAGTTTGACTATACCAGAAAGATGATCGATTGTACAGAAAAGCAACGAAATAGGCGATTAAGTAGAATTGCACTTAACAAGAGCTTTGTTCAAAGATGTGAGTTGTATGTGAAGACCGCCCGACCGACCGACCGACCGACCGACTAACTGACTGACTGTCTGACCTGACTGTTTAACACCGTCCTCAAGGCTATTTCAAGTATATAATAGCGTTGTACTGCAACAAGAAACCTCGTAAAACGACCCAGCAATTGGCAGAGCGACCCCTCATATACCTGATGGTCGACATACGTATTCAAACCCGTGGAAAGTATACATCAAGATAATTAAGCACACGCTAACCACTAAGCCACCGTTGAGGGCCCTTGAAAAGTATGATATCTGCTGTGAATTTTTGAAGTCATACTGTGCCTGTCTGAGCATATCAAGACACCATGGATTTGGTTCGCTATACTCACAGCCCGTATCCCATAAGGGTGACAACTTTTACAGGTATTGATATTGTATGTTTATTCTGTACTGACGGTTATTTCACTTATATGGCGGCTAGCCAGCCCACTGGATGAAGGAACAGCACCCGGAACACAGGTAATAAAGACAAGACCGGACATTCACAAGACACAAAATAAAAACACTTCCCAACAGATCAGCTTGTTGTTGCCCCATAGCTCTGGCATCACCAGGGCATGTTATGTAACTCCCTCTAACCGCCGACTGAATCATACCGGCACTTGTGAGGAAGTGTCCTTCATACGGATTCGAATATTGGTATATCTCCCACTATTGCCTTATGCAACAAAGCGGTACAACTGCTTCTATTACAGTTTTACATAAACCAGTTACACCTATTGCCACGATATCAAACCATTGATCACCACAAAACTTTATCTGTTTAAAACAAACATTGCAATGGAGTCGCAGTACAGGTCACAACACTGCTGAAGACACAGTTACAATGGTTATGTAGGGGCCTTTTGGAGGAATGTCGAATCTAATCAGGCAAATAACGGAATAGCCATAGTCCCTGGCCCCGGGGAAGAGAATACTTGTTAATTCTAAGATTTTACATTATTTACCTTCATTAATGCAGACCACATATGTCATTTCAGTGATGTTTCTTCGGTTATATTCTATATTCACGTTAATATTTGGTGGGTAAAAAATTTTTTTATAATAATAATCGCTGGAGTAAAATAGTAAACCGAAAATATTAATTTGGTAGATTATAGAGACCAGAGTCACTATTCCCAGTAAAGATAAACAGTGCATGTTTAGTTTGTATCAGTATATAGGTTAAACTGTTCAGTGGAAACAGGATATGAGATACACTTGCTGGCTTGATGTACTCATAATTACAGTACTTTAAATTAAATTTAAATTTAAAAATAAATTCCATGTAATTAAAAAGTTCGGAATTATTTCTGTAATGTAATAGTAAAATACCTTTAAGGGCAAGTTAAACCGTAAGCCAGTTCTCTTAAGAGATACTGGGACTTAAAATTGGAGTCATTTTCGCAAGGAATCGTACTTTTTTAGTTTGACACTGAAGGATTGAATGCGACCACTTTAATCTTCATCTCATGTATTTAGATAGAAGCTATATAAATGGTAATAGGAATGATGAAAAAGACAAAGTAAGATGCAAATAGACTGAGAGGAATTCTTGAAATCGGCTTTGTGATTGATTGGATTATGGTTATCCTGTTACACTCCATTAGGATTTCAAACCATTCCGCCAAATACGATAATCTCATGACCAGTAAAATAGTCCCGGATTCTCCATTATATTATGCTGTATCATTTCATGCATGGAAAACTTGTTTTGTTTTATGATCGAAACAGCAAAGGTTGACTTTTATGTTATAAATAATATCATTAGTTCGTTTTTGTCTGATTTTAACGAATTCTGTGGTAGAACTACTTTTTTTAACTGCGTTAGACAAAATTAAAGAAACAAAAGACACCAGTAAGACTTATATACAGTTATTTCCTCTTAATCTAAACATTAAATTTATTGTACAGCATTATTTTATAGAGGGAGTAAAGCTTCGTTAAAAATTGAAGTATCCATACTGTGTAACCAGGTAAACAAATCATCTTGAACGGATACTGTAATGGTATATGAACTTGTTCAACGACCAGGGTAGACTTATTCCCATGAACTCACTAACGTCGAAAGTCACTAGTAAGTTTCAAAGTCAAGATTCGAGCTTCTGGTTCTAATTGGTTAGACTATTTTATTATATCCATGGTCAAGGTCCGGTATACAAAGAACGCATACAGTTTTCTAGTCTCGTTACAGCTTTATACTAAATATGTATGTGTCAGATGTAATCAGATCAAAACAACCACCTTAAGACAATCTGTATCTTTATCAAAGATTCTATTACATTTAAATCCATTTCAATGTGTCTCATAAGTTTTAATTTATTTGTTTAATAATATCAGTATAATAATATAAATTTAGTTTAAATTTATTTGAATTAAGCTCCCTTAAGTTAACCTTTATAGAATGGTTCATCAATTCTGGCGAAAAGCCTGTCTTTCTTTGCTTCTGAACAAAGCGTATTTATTCAATGTTTGGCATCTATGCATGGAGTGTACTTTTCCGTACATCTTAAATTTAGTTCGCCATTGTTGTCGGGTTGGGAATGCTTCCTGTTGCCCTGGTGCTCTCATAGCTATGGGACAACATGAAGCCGGTCTTTATGTGATGTCTTTGTACATCTGTTCTGTTCTTATCCTGTGAGTGTGCTATATTTGTCCCGTCCTGCCTTTGTTTGGTGTCAGTAGTGTCGCGGGTGTTTTACTTCATCCATTGCGCCGGCTCTTCGCCATGTGAGTGAAGAAACCTTAAGTACGGTATTTAGCCCCAATATAACAAACCTTTCACCATTGTCAAGTCAGTGGATATATATGTGTGTGTCTTAGATTGGGAAATGATTCCACTGCGCAGTTATATTATCTAGCTTTACATGCATCAGGGATGCCTTTCTCTTTGTTAGGTTATAAATCAATACAATCATATTGAAAACGGTTAGAGTGCGTCACTAAATTTTATTAACTGTAGCTATTACAATTTTCTTTATAACTAAAGTTCTTCTGTTTATTGTGTTAAATAGTGCGTAATTTCGCAACACAGCCAGAACTGCTAGGCCTACCAAGTATAGCTAGAGACAGGCTTACGTAAGCTTTTAGTATTATCATTTACATCCAATGGTTGTTATCCATGTTTGAATACATTATATCGAGTCGGAAATGAAACTGAAAGGCTAACATTGGTTTCTTCATAGTCTTGGGTTGTAGCGAAACATAATGTACCGTACGTTAATCGATGTATACCTTAGACAGGCTTCTAGGCTCAGGGTGGCATAAAGGGAGATAATCGAGCTCCAATAGTCCCAATAGCCACAATAATTGCAACGACAACACAGTAATCATTTACTTAAATATATCAAATACCAAGAAAAATGTATTTAAATGATGTTATATAAAAAAAAAATACAGTTGTAGTCGGATTATATTCAGGTAAATTTTTTAATTTAGTTATATTTAAGGCAAATTTGGTTATTCAGCTAGCTGACGTATTCTATAAAATAACAAGAATATAGGCTGATATTATAAACTCTCGGATAGTCAATGTTCTAAATACCAACTAACACATAAACACGGCTGGATTAGACTTACCTGAAGAAAGTTAGTCTACCTAATGCGGTAGTATACTAGTCACCTTTATGACAGGGGATAGGTTAATGGTAGATGGTTTACTTGTCGGTTATTATGGCAGATATCTGAGGTAGATGATCCAGAGACCTATCAGGTTGAACACAGGTCTTTCGAGCAATTATCCTTGTCTTAGGAAGTCTTTTGGGAAAACAAACTGGTAAAAGAATAGATCATATCGCTATCCAACTGTTGTTGATCGCATTCGCACATCTATTTTACCACTCATCAAGATGGGTTAAAACAAATTATGTACATAAAAAGTGGAAATAAAATTCGCAAGGTGTGTTGTCTAACGGGCTAGATATCACAGTATCGTTTATCACAATTGATGTACTTCTGCAATGTCTCGAAAAGAGGAGAGAAACGGAGATAAAGACACAAGAAGAGGCTATGTTTGCTTTCTGAAGGTCTGTTTATTTTTCTCCTTTTGTTGTTTGTTTGTTTCATCGTATCAGTATTGAGCTTATTAGCGCGCTATGCGCCCATTCATGTTCGCTTGACGCAGCTCGAAAACTTGCAAAAAAGCGGTCCTGAGCGACTGAGTTAGATTAACGGTAAGCCGAAGTGGCCTTGTCTAGATCCCGTAATATCTGCCTGCGTATTTATTCCCAAATAGCCCTGTTAAAATCCCTTCTCTTTGCTGTGACCTCTGAAACTCGGGTCAAACCACCCCCGCATTCCCTAAAACCCCTCAAACGAGTTCTGAGTTTTATTTTTCCCGGCAATTCTTCCCAAGTCAATGCAACCAATGACGAGGATTCCGGGCCAAGGCGCAAACTTCATCACATACGCTACTCCCCCGATCTGAAGACCAGCATGGCAGACCCACGCCACGACATACATATATGTGTTCCACAACGACAGAGTAACCTGTAATATATTGTCCACGTGGCCGGAAGGGTCACCTTTGTGTCGATTTCTATATCTAAACGTCTTATATCGTCATTTAAAACGTGAAACGCGAAACATATTGAGAAATAAAAATTGAGCCTATTGAACAACTGTTTCTTTTAATATGAAAGTTAGTTTATGAAGTTAGCAGTTAATATTCCCATTGGGGATGACTAATATTCAATGTCTATTGCTCTGTAAAATCGTAACTGAGTTCAAACATTTGTCCATTAACTTGCACTTTTTTAACATCTATATATTTGCTTCCACACACAGAATGTATTAGATCCATTAGAAAGTTTCAGGACATATCGGGGTGGTTTTTACGGGTTTCTTTTCGGGTTTCAACCACTTACCGGAAAAGAAAAATGGTCTAATAGGTCATATACTTGAGCGAATTTTAAACATAAAACAAACAAAATTGCAAATATAACTATATTTAAAACATAAGGCCTGTCATGTCACGTGATGTCAAGCCATATCTTCGTGTGTGTTAGTATAAACTGAAAATCCAGCCATGCATTGGTTTGCATTGATGTATAATGAAGTTTTGTCTATTCATCTATATATGACGAAAAAATGTCAGATACTCTTGTGATAGTGTTGTAATTCACAGTTTCAGAACATCACCATTTTATAATGGTAATATCTTTATTCACGAGGTTAAACACCAATCAATCAACTAATCAGTCAATCAACCACTCAATCAATCAGCCAATCAGGCATAGCAATAATAGCATAATTAGAGAATTTTTTTAGGTTTTTTTGCGCGACATTGATCACATAACTTAACAAATGTAGTACGATGCTATCTCAAAGAAAAATAAGGTTCTAAAATTAAACAATAATCGTCATTCCATAAATTGATTTTGTAAAGTAAATTTAATCACTATTTTCCGTACAATATTGGCCTCAGTGGGAATTTGTTTTAATAGTAATCATATGAACGGAAAATTGATATGTCTTTTTGTTGTCGAAATTGAATTTAAACCTATAAATAGATGTAAAAGTATTTAATTTAAAGACGATTAAATTTTGAATATTCGTTGATAAAGTATTGTATTTCTTTTCCTCTTCAAGTTAAATTCAGAATTTATCACAAAAGACGTCTTAATGTTTGTCTTTCAGATAAAACAAATATGAAATCTAAAGAAAGCCTTGTACCTTTGTCAGAAAACATCAAAGGCTTTATACATTCCTCCGCCAGGTGCAAAGGAACTTTTTAAAAGACGACGAATAAAAGACATTCTTGAAAATTAAGCTTATTTACATATCTCTTTTTGAATATTGCAGAAAACCTAGCAGTTATTGAAGATAGAATAAATGTTTTGTTTGCTCCATATTTAAAAAGAGGAAACTAATTTTTAGCTTGTCAACGTTTTGGCTTGTTGTTTTCGGAATTCGTGAATTGATCAATTACATGCGGCCCACATTAGATTGTATTAATACGCACATCGTTTTAAAATTATTTATTGGAAAAGCCCAACATCACATAAACAGCGAATATCTTTATGACATATATTCCTGTCTTATTCGTAACAGTTTATGGCTCTACTTGCATGTGTGCTGTTCCTTTTCGTTTTCTTATTACCATACCTTGTACATTATTGCTCAAGTAACAAGAAATTTACTTTGGAAAAGTACTCTGAAATGTTAATGTTTAGATAAAAAAAAATACAGCATATTTCAACAAAGTGTACAAAACATTGATCCTTTGCGGCATTCTAGTGGTCTCCAGATAGTTTTATTTCTTGGCACAATAATAGCTCTTGAAACGAGATCAGACTTTATTTGCCATTTTTAGAGAGCTTTCTTCTCTATTTGTTCGGACCTAATCTTTCTTCTTTTCTTCACAGTCGGCACCCTTTGATGTATCTTGTGTCATCGGCCTCTGGCAATTGCGTCTTCGTTTTGATTGGCTGGTTTGAAAATCTGGACCAATTCTCGGCAATACTCGCAAATCTTCGGCTTTTCTCGGTCAACACTGTATGCTTTACTGTGTTGTCTGAGAGAGTCTTCTTTCATATTTACTTTAAAGTAAGACTGTCTCAAAAAGGTGAATTTGTCTGAAAAAGGTGTATATGTAAAGGTTAAATACATTATTTTATAGCAAAGGTTCCCTCGATTTAGTTGAAATATTCAGCCTGATTTAAAAACATTGTCAGTGCTTCACGTATAGACAAATATTGGCTACCTTTATTTTGTGGGGAAATAAAGCTTATTATATTTTAAGTCTCAGCGGTACACTGATGGCCGTATAAGCCGAATTCCCTAGGTTCGGACCACGGTGGAGGTTTTTCTTATCAATTATATTAATATACTTAAAGATTAATCACATACACTGGCACAAGGATGTCGATTTATTCACACCGATGGATTAGTGATGTTGTTGATAAACGTTTGGAGGCATTTATGAAGAGCTCTTTTTCAACCCGCAACAAATCCATTTTCAGTTTTTTAGATTAAAACAGGATATTGTAGCTTGGCCCATATTTTGCATTGGATGCACAGAATGACCTACCTTTTCTAAAGGGGTTAAAATCGTTTTGTGAAAAACCAAATGCACCATGTAGGGTACGAACCTATTGTTGTTATTTCAGAGAGGTGACTTAAAATCTGTATTTGGCATTTATTGCCTTTAAGAAAAGAAGTCTTGGCATATTTATGAGGAATGCATTAGAACGCGTGCATCTGGTTCTATTATGTTTTCATAAATATATAATTGCAAAATTTAATAGCGAAAAGAGGTTACTTTAAACCGGCTAAAACACATTCAGTATCGTTCCACTGAATTTTTCTCGAAGCATGCTTGTAATTTAACGGAAACTGAACTAACAAATGTTCATCTTTTGTGTCAGTGAAGGTATCCATTGCCTATAACATAGCTGTATAGCTCAAACTCCCAATACTGGTATAATAAAAGCTAAAACAATATTTTTCTGTTGTCACCAGATATATTTATCTAAATCGGCATATCTTAATTACCGTTTCTCACTGACGATATCATATTGAATTCAAAGGCAAATAGAACCTTTGCCTCTGGTAGTTTTTTGATATAAGAAATGTCGTTGGATGAATGCAACATAAACAGGAGTTTGCTGACCTGGCTCCAAGTGCTGCCGTCTTGAAGACACCAGATAGGGAAAGGATTCGACAAATTTAATCAAAGTGCTAGAAGATATTAGTTCGCGTCGCGTCCAAATCTTCACCGATAGAATTGGACAATCCACAATAATCCAACTTTTACATCCTCTTTTCGTAACACGATGTAAACTAAAACCAGACTATTAGATAAAAAGATCAGCGAGGACCAGAGCTTGAGGATTGGGAGATTAGTGTTTGTGTAGAGCCTTAATCCGCTTACAGTTCTGGAATAATTGATGATTATTTGGAATATTAGAGATTCCAACCCTATGGAACAACTGAAGCTATAAAGTTAAGTAGAAGTGGTTAAAGTAATTGATTGAGGATTAGAATTCTTTGCTATCAAATTTACCAATTCCGTGGTATGGAATAGCAATATCACCAGCTTTAGTCAAATATGTACTGGGTATACCAAGACTAACCAGCGGTGTCAAGAAACGTTACGATGGGGCAGAAAGAACACTAGAAAAAATTGTGACTTGTTCGTGAAAGTTGCATGAAAAACGGAATCATAGATTCTTAATTATTTTAAAGAGAACTCTTTTATTAATTTTATTTCATTCCGGTATTAATTACTTTTCCTTTTAAAAACTATTGCTATTTATGAGTCGAAGGATAAAGCTTAAAGAAACATTTTGTGTACTGAAACGAATTCAATTTTTTTTAATTTAAAAAGTTCTAGTTAAGGATCCTAAGCTTCCGGATAGAAACAATTCCACTGATTACAAATAAAACCATCGTACCTTTTTAATTATTAATTATTTATCTCAATTAACCTTGTAACAGGTGGAATAAACACTGGTTTGGGGGGAAATTGTAACTAAGGTAAGTGCCTTTTTTTGTGAATTATCTCAAATCTTAAATAGTTGGTTTTCTTTATTTTAATCCGTCTTTTTTCCACAAAACCCAGGCTTCTGGATACATATGACTTTGTATACATCTTAGCGAGACACAGCTATTCACATGATTATCTACTAATCTTCTGAATATCTGGTTCATTCTCATGTGCAAAAGAATGAAAAATTCTCTCCATTCCATAATACGGTAGGTGTTGAATAATTTTTTTTTTAAATTAATTCACACAACTGTTGGAATGAACACCTTGACTTTTTTGTGTGGGAAATATTATCAAAATGTAGACCTACACTTAAAACATGGAGCCGTTTCACTAAACCAAACCAGGCAAAGATAATCCTCATAGAAAATAAATATATTGCTGTACCAAGATTTATAACTGTGTTAAGTTTGCTCCTTGCTAATTTTATTTAACGTATCTTAGACCACTTTCCACAATTCCACAATGCACGACCTGGTGTATATTCAAATATATAGACTAGTATCGAATAAGATTTATGTGTCAAAGTTAAAAGTTGAAACCACAGTGGTCCTCATTTAAATACTCTATGCTGAACGATAAGAAATGACATCGAAAATTTGAATCGTCATGACCAGTTTTTAATCAATGCGCTATACGGCACCAGTGTATATTCAGTCCACTTTCGTAAGACTTTTCCTTCTGGTTTTCCAACGCATTTTAGCAAGGAACAGTGTGAAGTGGACAACCCCTTGTCATATAAGTGAAATACCTTGGGTACGACGTTAAACCCCAATCAAACAATGAAACAAAATTTTGAATTGCTCCGATGAAAGGTGACCATAAATATTGTAACATTCTGGAAAGAATAAAGCATTGAAATATAATTCAGAAGGTTATAGCTTTAATAGCTCTAATTCAATTCATTCTCTTCCTATATGTACAATTACCTTACATATCGCTATCGATAAATACAGCACCAACTATAGGTTTGATACTTGGTTGAGAATTAATCTTTCAGTTGTGTGCTTGATCGTTTGAGTTGGGTTTAAAGTCGTACTCGTGATATTTCAATTATATGACGACGGATTGTCCATTTCGATCAGTTCCTTGCTTACTTGCGATGGAAACCCGGAGCCACATCGTGTGACTCATATACCTGATGGTTGACAGATGGACTCCAAGATGTTCGATTTATAGTAACGATTTCAGGAGATCTCGTTATTTGCGGCGCTTTGAATGGTAGACATTTTACTCGACCAATCAAAAAGCCGCAAATAATGGGAATCCCTTTAACAAGTCAGTTTTCAGACCGATAATAGTATAACGTCAGTTTTATTTATTTATTTTGTCTTCATTCAAGCGGGAAATTTTCGATAACATTCTAATTAATACCATTAAGCTCTTATATTGGTTTCCAGAGATGAAATGTTATATTCGCCAATAGTGTTATTTCATAAAATAATATATTGTACAGAACAAAATTTAACATTTGGAAGTGTGGTACTCTAAGAAAACACAGGAAAACTGAAGAATTCCTCAGAATGATTAGCTTAAGTGAGCTGGCTCAAACTCGTGATGGTACAGGGGACGTGTCAACAGACTATTTCTACTTTCTCTCTGCGGAACTGAAACAAGAAAACACCTGTCTTCGCCTGTGACCTTAGGGGCCAATTTGTCAGCGCACGCAGGTATCAAAGATAGGTGTTTTAGTTTACCTGTGACAAGTTTGACAGCTGTTTACACGTGCTTCTTCCACCATTGCCTGGACGCACTCACCTGTCTATGTCTACCTTGTCCCTAAATTAATTAGTTGATCCACGATCTAATCCGCGAAGGGAATCTGACGGAACGCGCCAGATAGCGAGGGCGGGCCTTTGACAAGTTCATTGGGTGTAAAGAGGGGGCTATACAGGTGTCTAGCCGATAGTCAACCTTGTCCAGTTTAATAGTACTCACTAGTCATCGTATGAATGCATTCACTTGGTGACATGATGGAATTTAGCATAACATCTCCAAATGACAATGCCATCGTGGTTCGATGTAGCTTCATATTGCCCTTGTGTTCTCAGAGATGCAGCGCAATACGAATTCAAGCTGATCTGTTTCTGATGTCTTTGTATTGTTTCCTGTGGTGTATTTGTATAGCAGTATTGTCAAGGGTTATTTTCATCACCCATTAGGTACATTGTCTTAGGAGAGAATTAACCTTAAGTACTGTGTATAACCTCAATCAAACAAAAAAAACTAAACCGACTTTGCAACGCTGATTTATTATAAGAAGGTATGCACCAATCTTTAGTCATTTGTTTAACATGTAGACTTATTTTTGTTGCAATATTTGGATGATTTAAGGATTCTTCTCTGTCTCAACCATAAGAAATTAAATTTAAATTTAAATCTATAACAATTTTTGTTTTAAAGATTTTCAGCTTCTTAATATATTATTGTAATATATTTCCTGTGATAATTCAACGCCTTGTAAATTACTTATTTGGAGTCCCCACCAAATAATTTTACATAAAATATGTAAGAACCCAGAATCAATAAACGACTTGCACGAATAGTTTGACCTCTAATTGGCATATATCGTACGAATAGTCTGGGATATTCTCGTCGCCATTGTTGCGCTTTGTTGTTGTTGTTGATGGTGGTGTTAACTATCCAGAGCATCAATTTATTAGAATGGGTAGCAGCGTGTTTGAAATTCCTTAGGTGTTCTTTGTAACAATTTAGGGCACTGTGAAACGTGACACGTTCTATAATCAAACCATTTTGACAAACTTTTGTTCAGATTTAATAGGTTTAGGAATCGATGTGCCTTGTAAATGATAACGAGTAAGCGCGACTTGGATTGCTGAATGTGTGGGCATGCTCGCGAAGCTTCGGGAATGTTGCTGATTTTGATTAAGTCTCCTTTTTTCTGACCGCTTTCACCTTGACCATTATAACCAGGACAATTTAGAGGTCATTCAGTACACATTCTGGTCAGTGACATCTGTATGCGGTGTTTCAGTACAGTGTATTACAGATACACAGATTCTCCCTAGTCTTATGTAGGACCTAAAGTATAGCCTATTTTTTGAAGGAGACCTTCTGTTGGGTAGCTTTATTGGTGCTAAGTATCCAGCTGTCATTTTGTATATATAAATACGTAGCCCTATTGTCTTGAATTAATTCGGTGTTGTTTTACTTTCTAACTGCTTTCGACAGATAAAATTGGACAAGATTCCCAATCTAGTCCAATGATCTTTTCTCCGTCACTTGTACAATTAAGTTTTATCATACCGGTATAGGGTTTGTCTTGTTCCTGAAACAACGCCATCTACTCTTGCCTTCCTGAAAGGCTCTCCGTAGTGCCATTTCGCCTGGTTTAATAATATGCAACTTTTCAGTGACGTGACATCTGTCGGTCATGTCGATGCTTCGTTGGCAACAAATCACGGACGAAGAATAGTCTTTATTGTCTGAGAGGTGGAAGGAACGTTTTACAGCAGAGAGCTAAGAAGTTGAAGACGATAGGACTATGTTTTATTATTTCTATACGTTATCTTATCGTCTTCAATTTGTTCCTTTTTTTGCTAAACTTTTTTGACTGCTTTCCGTTAATATTAAGGATCAAGACCATCAATTTCCGTCTTTGTTGTTTCTAAGGTTATTGTATAGATATATTTTAACGCAGAGAAAAAATAACAACATGACACCGTAATCCTTGACGCCAAATATAGAGCTACTAGTTGAGACAATTTAGGTTTGTTTTGTTTGTAATCGAAACAATCACCGCTCGCCTTAAAACGTACCGACGTCTGGCAGTGGCTCAGTTCTGACGTGAACAGCAGCCTTGATATTAAAATGTCCGCTTATGACAGTGAACAACTTTTGCATGATGTAATATGTATATCTTTAAACACATTAATAAGTGCGACTTAATGTCTTGAAACTGTACACTGTATTCCGTGCTGGTATTCCTTATCCCGTTTATTTTCGGAATAAGTGGGAGAGAGATCAATCAGCAGACCTTTCCTATAATGTACCAATTGTTCCAAGCAGACACGTAAGGAAGTCAAGGTACAATGAAGTTAGTGTGGGAATGAGCAGTGGTTGTGTTACCACCTCACTGGGTTACATTATTTTGAGACCTCGTTTTTCTTCAGAATGAATAACAACAGGCCATAGCATAGTATCCATATAGAATAATTTAAAGGAGCTTGCGGTTAAGGCGAAACTTCCCTCTGTATCAGACATGTTGAAAGACTCATTCTCTCAAACAGATGTATTCATTGGTTAATCTCTATCTCTGAAATACCAATTTGTAGGCTGATTTATTGCTCACCCATGTCGAATATACTTTTTACACCATAGTAATGGTCTCTCGGGATATCTTAGGTTACGCATAACACAAGTCGAGATTTAGGTTTTATTAAGAAACTTTTCTCTGTTTTTAGCTTTCCAACAACTACCTATATTGGCACGACTACAGGGGAGAGTCGTTTGGGTGTGTGTGGCGGGGGGGGGGGGGGGGGGGGG
>JARFOD010114639.1:0-15099 GCA_031763545.1 Mopalia muscosa
CTCCCCGCTGAAAGTTTTTATTTCTTAACTAAGGATTTGTTTTGGAATGTAACACTTTTAGTTATGGGTACTTAAGTTTTAATTACAAACTATGGCATAGATTTTATTTGCGTTAAAAAATTTGTTAGATTCTGTAAAAACTACTCACCTGATTTAACAGTTGCCGTAACTACATCCACAAAACTAGGATCACGTGACCTTCCAGCCTTCGTGCGAGCCCACACATAAAACCTGTATTGTTGACCACTTGACAACCCTGTGATTTTGGCTGCTAACATTGAAGGGTTTGGGACCTGTGGTTTTAATGGCTGAATTGGGCCCACCTCTGTAATACTCACTAAAAGTAAACATTAAAAATAAATTAAGGTATTAACATATCTGGTTGATCAAAGAACTTTTTTTGATGTACTTTGCCCTTGTCTTGTCCATTTATTGGATTCATCAAATCATAAATTGTACATACATTTATTTCACTAATTTTATTTGATTCGTAAGACAAAAGAAATGCCTTGTAATTATACCGCTCTATTAAGGGTGATTTAAGAATATTAAAATATTTACTCATTTTATTTAACTGAACATGTTGATTGACACCAAGAATATAATTCTGGAAGACTCAGTCAAGGAAGGTGTTAAATAGCTTTTGACAAAAATATGCCAAACTGATTGATAATCAATGCCATGTTCCATTTTATTTAAACATAAAAGTGCATTATTTGTTTCTTTATTTTTTAATGATGTTTAAAGCTGTACTTTAGGTTATGTCACTCATATGATGGTGTGGCAGGCACCAGTTGATGGAAACCGCCGTCTAACCATTGGCAACAAACAAAGGTAACACCGGACAATCAAAGGACACAATACAAAAACAGCACAAACAGATTGACTTCATGTTGCCCAATAAGTCTCAAGAGCACAAGTGCACGAGAATTACCAACACTATCCTCTGCCAAGTGCAGTGTTTGTTTGTTTGATTGGTGATCAACGTTGTACTCAAGGGTATTTTACTTATATGATGACACATTGTCCACTTCACCACAGCCTTATTACGGTGGAAAACTGGGAGGAAACTTCGTTAAAAGCTTCCCCGCGATTGCTCATATACCTGATAGTCAACAAGACGACTTGATCCAATGAACGGTAAATCGAAGCAGGCGCACTCGCTAACACTCAACCATGGCCGCAGGCCCCCAAGTGCAGTGTATACGAGATCAAAATTGTACATACCTGATTGGTAGCCGATGTCATAACCCATGAGAATGCCATTGGGCTCATCTGGGGGCAACCACTCTAACTGAACAAAGGAATCCCCTAAATCCTCCACCATTAACTGTCGTACAGGACCTGGAGCTGAAGAGAGAAAACAAACGTTAAAGTCTTTCGGTATACTAGTAAAATAAGCTATAACAAATATAGATAAATCTTGACGAAAAGCATTCCAACACACAACAAAGGACTTTGCCTGCTGACTAAAAGCAGCATGTTACAACATTAGTTTGTCTCTAAATAGCAAGAGGAACATTATTTTTCAATCACAAGAAAACACATAACATTTTATGGTTGTCTTCACAATTTTGTTTTTAAATGTTGAAGTAAATTGCCCTCATTTACCTTTAATTTGTGAATGTGACATTAAATAATAATAATCAATGGATGAGTCAACTGAACCAAATTTAAATCTATAAAAGATAACTTTTTTCCAGTTTTACTTACTGCCTTCAGGTGTGAAGAAGTCGATGGTTTGACTTGGTGGGCCAGTATAATGAGTATTCATCACAACAACTTGTGCACGTAGTGCCGTGAACGCTGGCAGACCGTTTATAGCAGCACGCACATCAGGACCATGGACTCCGTTGGGGCTGTCGATAAATACATCTATCTGTTTTAATTGATGACGACCTTCACTGGATTTCCAAAAACGAATCTAAAAATAGAAAGAGTACATTGTATATTCAAAACACATAAGAAATAACATTGTCAGAACCCCTTATTATTCAAATTATTCCTCAATGTTATCATCCATGAATTTAATTCATTTCAAGATTTTAAAGGCATATTCAATAAAAGCATCTGTGTGCGAAGATAAAATTTATAAAACTTTAATGCTCTCAAATTTTTTTATCAGATCATAGAAATGAAAGAAGAATAATTATTTTCATCATATAGTCCTTTTATATAAATTTTGAGAACATAATATTTATTCGGCTTCACAAACTACACTAGCATTTACAATAGAATAATCAATAGATTAGCTTCCAAAGCCAATGTCAAAGACATCTTAAATACACTATATGAGAGAGTTCCATACTGGATTGGAAAATAGTATTGATGGACCATGCAGTTCTAAGTCATAAGAACTATGCACGGCATTACTATGCATTATTTATGTTAGTAGATCAGTTAATGTTAAATAAGTATTGTTTTAAACGATTATACTTGTGTTTATAACATACACAGCTACTGCTTTAAACACTTTGTCTCAACTTTCAGGTTTAACATGTTGACTATATTAGGCCTCCAACACACAATTAGGGATTGAAAAGAACATCACAAAACACATTATAACGAGAGCACTTTACCAGGAAATTTTCAATTCTGTTAGGGACTAAGCACCGGTCACAATTACCATCAGGGTGTTTATTTATTCTGTGTACGTTAGAATTTACTGGAAAGTGGCCGGAAAACAGACAATACAAACCTTGCCTTTTTTGAGAAAGAGTAGTGGATGAAAACTTTGTGCAAACCACTGAGGGTTGGAAACGATAGAACTTGTACTTGTTCAATAGACAATAATTTATTGCCACACAGACTAGTTTAGAATTTGGTAAGATAGTATGTTTGTTTGTAACACTCATTGATTTTGAGCTAAGAATATCTCTTCTGGAATAAAGTTTATTTAATTTATCTGATCTGATTGGAGTTGAATGTTGTACTCAAGTATATTTGACTTATAAGTCTCATTCTTTGAGAACAAACCTCTGAAAAAATCACAAAGAATATCCCCAGTCTCTGAAAAAAATTTTCTTTTATGTCCTTCCTGATACTGGGTTTTTAAAAACATTTTTCATCATACATGTAGCTATTCTGATTTCTCTACCATATTTGTTTTATTTTTACAGAACATTTTTGGATAAAAAGCTGGTTAATGTACAAATATTTGCTAAACGTGTAAACATTTTTCTCCAGCCTTAGCATTCAATGCTAACTGATTGTCTGTAGTGTTTGGGGAAATGGAGATAGACGAGATAGTCAAAAGCACGTTTTTTTCCTCAGACAAAACCCGCCTTCCCCAGACAGAATGTGCCGAACCCAAGAATATTGGAAAATACAAAGGCCACAGACTTCAAAGCCAACCCCTCGATAGCTAGTACTTCAAAATTCCCCTTTGTCAGTTCAAGGCCCTGGAAACGAGTCGATGCCTTCATTAACAGTTTCTACAACAATGTTAAATCAACGTGATCCGGATAAAGCCGTTTTTAATTGATGCACTTGATCTGAACCTAACAGCCAAAACCCAATTCAAATCACAGCATTGCCAAATCTTTCTCGATACCAATTCTCTCAAAGAACTATTTCTCCTAGAAGATTTTGAAGAGAAAAAAAATAAAATAAATTGCATCATGTCCGGACATAATGAAGTGAAAACATCTTTAGATTCTTGTACTTTCTGTCTGCCATCTTGAACTTTGCTATTGTTCCTAAGAGAATAATGTGGTATTAGCTGGGCAACAAATGGCAGCATTTTCTAAAAGTTCCCAGAGGTTTGAATATCTTTGATAACTCATCATAGAAGATTACAGCCATTAATTAACACTTCAAACAGCAATGGCAAACACAGATATTACAATCTGAGGAAACTGCTGGCAATCACTCCTTCATAGATTGCCTGATTGCTTGTAGAAAACCGAGAGAAAACCTCTTTAAAACCACCCCTATGATTGCTAGAGCCATTTCATGGCAACTCCAAGAAATCAATGGAAAATATATATCAACATGAATCCTGTTCTGTGTTGTTTTGGAGTTTTCACCATACTGTACATGAAAGTTGTACATAGAAATTAAAATACACTCAAAACTGTGGCCTGTATATTGCAGGAATATCAGTAGTCCTATTCGCTAGCCACTGAGGCATGGCTGTCAGCCATTTTCAAGGTAACTTTAACCAGTGAGAATAAAATGCCTCAAAACTTTCTGACTAGCAGCATAATACCATTTAAATACGACCAAAACTTGACTGACCAAAGCAAGATATTCAAACACATCATACCCTATATCCCTGGAATTTTCCATTTATTTTCTTGTCTCTGGCATCAACAGCTTCCCAGATAAAATGTGCTGAGTGAGGCTGCACAGGTTTATCTGGATCTAAACGAAAATCCTTAGGTATCACTTCAGGTTCTGGAAGAGAAAATTGGGATCCATTTTATTATGTACTGTCATTGAACAACATTATTGTGGGCCGAACAGCACTTTTCACCATTAAATATTTCAGTTGCTAAATAAAACACATGGGTGAAGGTATTTCCACCAAGATAAATGTTTTTCAAGTCAGGTGAACGTTTGTCTACCCAGTTACATGTTTTCCACCCAGGTGAAGGTATTTCCTACCATGCACTGCAGGTGTAAGTATTTCCACCACGGTGAACATATTTCCAACCAGGTGAAGGTATTTCCACCGAGGTGAAGGTTTTCCATCCAGGTAAGCATATTTCCAGGCAGGTGAAAGTATTTCCACCAACGTGAAAGTTGTCCACCAAGGTGAAAGTATTTCCAACCAGGTGAAGGAATTTCCACCCAAGTGAAGGTTTTCAAATCAGAAGAAATAATTACTGCCCGAGTGAAATAGTATTTAAATTCTGGTGGTAATTTTACCCCTTTTAAGTAGAGAGACTCTTGGTATGTGTTATGTTATGCTATCAGTCACCACTTGGTTTGAACTGGGATTAGTATAGAGGGATTAGAAACATTTCTTCCCTTAGAATCAGCCAATGTTCCTTATGGCAGCTGCATATTGTCCCATTCTATTCAGTAACAGAGATTACCCAATTAATAGTGAAACTCTGAAATGTGATTAACATATTCACTCATGAAATATGACTGAAAAGTAGCTCAAAAAAGATTGCCGAGCTGAATTTAAGCATGAATCTAAGCTTACTCATCTGTTCATGATGTCAGCGATAGAGCCAAGATGGCGGCTCCGCAGCTAGCTTTGTGTTGTGACCCGGTTTTGTGAAAGTTAAGGCTATGAACCCACATCATGTTTACTGGAAATCGGTTTCTTGCGAATGGATATTATTTTAAACAGTTGTGGTATTAACCAACAACAAGTGATGGGCTTTGCTACAAAAATAGCTTTAAAGTAAGGGATTTTATGCATAACCTGCTAGCCGAGCAACACATGCATTCACACATTGCTGATTTGAAATGAAGCAACGTTTCGTATCCCTCTATGCTAACCCAGGTTTGAGATATTTTTACCCAAAAAAGAAATAATTAATTGAAGCAAAAAGTAGCTAGCAGTTCTTCCACTTAAGACTCATTTTGAACGGTAAACTCATAATTTCCTTCAAATCATACTTTTTTTCTTTGGTTTAATTAATCTAGTCTAAAAATGTAAAAAATCTTTTTTATATTCATGAATTTACTAAACTAAACTTCAGCATACAGCTAAGTTCTTTTGAGTTCAAAATTTATCAAACTTATTACAGATAGTATGGTTATGTTAAGTATGACTTTAATTAACTCACCATCTTCTCCAGAACGACCTATGATTCTAAATTCAGGCTGGTAAGATTCACCAATATTATTTTCCGCTTTCACGGTAATCTCGTAACGCTCATACACCCGTTCAACATCTATCTCCAATTGATCCTGATTGGGATCATGCACGATTTGTTCATTCCAGTGGGTACTACCCTTCTGTCGCCAGCTAACGCCATACTGAAACCCTGGCCCATTATGAAGAAGACGGGGCATCGGCTGAAAGAAAAAAGGGCAATTTATTCAATGATATTAATTTAAAAACCATTCAAAAGCATAATAAAACAGTGATTGACTGACCCTGAAATCTTACATAAACATGTTATGCTTGTTTGTTTGACTGGGGTTTAATTAAAGGTTATTTCACTCACATGATGGTGTGCCAGTCTAATGGGTGAAAGAAACCGCCCACTACAACACTTGCCAAAAACAGAACAATACAAAGCTATAATCATCAGTTAAAGGGTGTTTCACTTTTGTTTGTTTGAGTGGGGGGTTGTTTGAGTGGAAGTTTGACATGGTACTCAATATGTTGTACTTATATGTTGGAGGATTCTATACTTCACACTGTCCCTTGCCTAATTACAGTGAAAAAACAGAAGGAACCCTCAACAATGCAATTTCTCAAGCCATTTAGTGTCACTCACTCATAAACCGGAGGGTCAACAGATGTGAACCTGTGAACAGTATTTGAAGTAGGCTACGAAAGCACAACACTAATCACTAAGCCAAGTCCCTGTGTCCTCTGTAATTGTGAGAGTCCTGTGTCCCTGATATACTCTTGAATGCACCAACAAAGTGTCAATCAAACATTTTGAAGGAAACTATTTATTGGAAATAGTACACAGCAAAACAAGTCTATTTGTGTTATAAAAAAAATTTGTGTTTAGGTATAAATTTAAAAACATGTTTTCTAATCAATGTTGGATGCAAAGAAATAACATGTCATAGGCATGAAAATTTGCATCTCAAATACATTAACCAAGACGTTTTTCAAGGCATTTTTTTCAGGGGAGACATTTGTAGATTACAAACGGAGCGAAGTGTACATTTGTACCTCTTTGCGCAAGTTTTTATCTGGCACATAAATCAATAGTTGAACAGAGCAGATAGTGTTTGGTTCGTGTTCAGACTAAATACGAACTGAAACTAACCTAATCACATGAAGATCTCTTAAGATGGATGAGTGTCTTTAGCCTCAGTGAAAACAACACGAGCTGATGCTAACACAATCAGGTTTACTTAAAACTTATCATGTACAAAAAAACCAATGGATAATCTGTGCTTGATTCGAGTCATTGTTTTACCTACTCTCAATGAGATAACAAGAAAAACAAGGCAAAATTGCACAAATTAAATTCCTCATTTTTTACACTAAAGCAGAAACGGTAAAACAAGTCAAATGAAAATTTGAACTGATTGACTTGAATGATTATAGATAAATTGCACTTCTTGAGGCCCTTTGACAAAGCGATCTTAGCTTACATTGAATATGAATAACATGACACCCAGTGTTGAAGACATAGTGCTACCCTGAATATTGTATGGGTGTACACAGAAATGACAAGAAGTTTGAACAAACTTTTTGATTGATTGCTTCATTGTTTAAAAATCACTTGTGGTCTTAATCAGTTGAACAAAGACAGAGTTTAGTCCGGTTGTGTGTACACTGAACTCTTATCTAAACAGTACCTTAGTTTGTGTGTCTGGGAAATGTCCCGCAACTATATATAACTTTGTATCGCGGCCAGCTTAAGATTAATGAGTTATTTTGGCCAAAGTGGAAACAAGAAGACTGGACATTCAGGTAATCAGTCAAAATTTGTTTGTTTGTTTGATTGGGGTTTAACGTTGTACTCAAGGGTATTTCACTTATATTATGACGTGCCAGCCCAATGGGCGAAGGAAACCACCCTTGACACCACTGGCAACAAACAGACAGGACGGGACAAATACAGGACAACAACAACATGACGCGATACAGACACCACAAACAGATTGGCTTCCTGTTCCCCTTTAGCTCTGAGAGCATTAGGGCAACATGAAGCTCCCTCCAACCACCCGCAGTAATCAGTCAAAAAGAAAATTAAACAATCTACAGTGTACATGTAATGTTTAATTGGCTCATACAAATTAATCGAAATTTATCGCCAGGGTTGCTGAAAATCTTGCACAACAGCAGCTATCATTAAAAACAAATGATAAATGATTAAGAAAAATGTGAATACGAAACCATATGATCAGTTAATGAAGTAGACAAATAAGTTTGATTGTAGCTAAACGAAAATACAGTTGCCATAATGATAAATAGCAAATTGACACTCAAGTAATTTGACTTTTGAAAATAGCAACCAAACTCTTTTCCATCTTTTTCAAAATGTTGTTTTTACAGACATCTGTATCTTTTTCTTACCCTGTCAAAAAATCATCAGTATGATATCAGTTGAACGGAGATAGCATTCCGTTAGGTTCGTGATAAGACTAAATACGATCTGAAACTTATCAAATCTACAGACAATCTCGTAAGATCGATGAGGCTGTTCAGACTGAGCGGAAACTCCACAACTTGACATTCACACAATCAGCTTTACTTACATCAGTCATGATACAAGAAAAAGGTTTTTATTAATTGATTAAATCATACAGTGCAAACCATGCTAATTAATCACCTTCTTCCAGAACATGGCTCCTTTTTCTGAAATCTGTTCTCTGTTTGTGTCAGCACAATTCAACAGAAAGTATCAATTACAGCTACATTGTATTTACATGTCCATACATTTAACAAGGACATGCTGTTATAAAATTTTTCAACAAAATAAAAACGGAAAATTTGCTTGGTGTAAGCTTATTTTATTTTTAGTACAAAAATAAAAAAGATATGAATGAGGATTTGCATGTAAAAGAAATTCAAGCTAGACTGTTTGACTTGGGATTAACTCTAATTTTTTCCACTGATCAGAGGACATGCCAGCCTAGAGGATGAATAATATTCCCCTCAATGTCACTGCCAAGGAGCAAAAGCCAGACAAGACCAACACTAGGTACATGTAGGCTTTTTGTTGCTCATTAACTCTCACGAAAGCACCAGTGCAACAACCTTCCGATTTTTAAAACTGTCTTCAATAGTAGCTCAAACACTTGGTGGAACAGCAGTTTTGCAATATTGGTCCTGCTCTAGCTCAGACACACTTTATGGTACAGCCATAGTCAGCTACTTCCATCTGTTGATAGTAGGAGGAAGAAAACTCGCCAATAGGAACAAAATCAGACTGATTATAAGAGAGTTTTCCGATGGCATGTTGTTCAGATTTCCATCCAAGATATTTACTTGGCATTTCAGACTGGCTTTCCAGAATGGCCCAAACTGAGCTGACTGTCAAGAACATGGCTGGCTTGGAAGAAGTCATTGTTGGTGTATGCAAAGACATGTATGGGTAAGTCCTTTCACTCCAACATACACTTATCACACGTCTGCCAAAGGAAAGATAATCTGGGCATCGCTAAAGAAAACCGACCACATGTGCGCAATCTAGACTAATGAGATCACAGGGGATGTAAAACAGACCCAAGTCAGCTTATGTAATAACATGAAAGAATAGTGAAATCCTCACATTTATATAACACAAGACTGATTCCAAGGTTGATCACATATATATTAAATTGACATCGTGCTATTGATTGTAGAATCTATCAGAAAACATCCCAACCAGATCACAAAACTCTGGGGATATGAAAAAGATCAACCACCTTAGGTAATAACACCAAAGATCAACATAAGACCAGGCTGATTTTAAGGTTTATCTTAGAGATATTGAACTCCCTTGGGCTTATTCAGAACACTTTACCAGAAAAGAATCCCAAAATATTATTGTAGATAAAACAATCTATTTCTTCATGGAGATGAGAAAATATTTTTAAAAATAAGGCTTCAAATTAATACAGCTGGTTCTTATACCAATAACATGTTCCAAGGATATAGAGTTCTTTTGAATTTGTCAATTGCGGCCATTAACAAAAAACATCTACTGCATTTGAATCAGACCTGTTAACAGAGTTTTCTGATAGCCTGTTCTCCAGAAGTAGACAGAAGCTATCTACTTGACATTTCAGACTGTCTTTCTTCAGTTATTAAAGCCGAGCTGACTGTCAAGAATATGACTGACTTTCAAGAAGTCATTGTAGATATATTCCTGAACATGACCGTATGTGTTGATTCACTCTTACACACTCGTATCGCATGTCTGACACAGGAAAGATAATCAGATCATCAGTAAAGAAAACGGGTCACATTTGCTCGATCCTGACTAATGAGATCAGCAGTCTCTGGAGATATGAACTAGGCCATAGTCATCTTATGTAATAACACAAAAGAGAGAAGTACATGTACCATTACAAGACAGATATTAATCTACAAATTGCTCATGCACTACCTGATTTGGTTGATTTGATTTGAAGGTACATATACTCAAGGTTATTTCACTCAAGTGATGACATGACAGCCCAATGGGTGAGAGGAATTATACTAGAGACCTCTGACAACAAACAAAGATGATCACTGAATGCAAAACAAAGACTTCACCAAACAGATCGACTGCCTGTTGTCCCTATATGGGCTGCCTGTTGTCCCTATGTGCATGGGCTGCCTGTTGTCTATGTGGGCTGCCTGTTGTCCCTATGTGCATGGGCTGCCTGTAGTCCCTATGTCAGCTGCCTGTAGTCCCTATGTCAGCCTCCTATTGTCCCTATGTCAGCCTCTTATTGTCCCTATGTCGGCTGCCTGTTGTCCCTTTGTCGCTATGTCGGCTGCCTGTTGTCCCTTTGTCGCTATGTCGGCTGCATGTTGTCCCTATGTGCATGAGCTGCCTGTCATCCCTATGTCAGCTGCCTGTTGTCCCTATGTCAGCTGCCTCTTGGCCCCATGTCAGCTGCCTGTTGTCCCTATGTCAGCCTCCTATTGTCCCTATGTCGGCTGCCTGTAGTCCCTATGTCAGCTGCCTGTAGTCCCTATGTCAGCTGCCTGTTGTCCCTATGTCGGCTGCCTGTTGTCCCTTTGTCGCTATGTCGGCTGCATGTTGTCCCTATGTTCTCAGAGCACTTAAGCTTTGTTTATTTATTTGATTGGGGTTTAATGTGGTACTCAAGGGTATTTAACTTACATGATGATTGATTGTCCACTTCACACTGACAAACCGGGAGAAAACCTCCTAAAAAAATCAACCACATGATTGCTGGAGCCAAAATTTGTGACTCGCTCATATACTGATGGTCAACTACTCAATTCGGTGAAAGGTACATCAAAACAGGCTCAGTTTAGTAAGCGCACATGTTCCAGTAAGCCATGGCTGCGGGCCCAGAGAACTTGAGCAACAGAAAGTTCTCATCCTTCACCCTTGATTTTATTGAAATTTGTTTGTTGATTAGGATTTAATGCTTTATTTAGGGTAATTTCACTGGTATCATGTGTACCAGCTGAAGGAAACTGCCCTTGATGCCACTTCCAACAAACAAATACAGCACAAAAACAGCACAAATGAATCTGCTTTGTACTTATAGTACAGCAAGATACAAATTAAGATGGCTAGACTATATAACAAATTGGATTTGTGTAACCATGAGCTACTAATGAGAGCACATTCTGATGAAACTGATTCGACCATTTGTGCGAAGATTGATTCTTTCAGCCCAAACCTGTGATGTCTGGCAAGCAGGACATCATAGTACCTGCATTTCTTAAATAACAGATATTCCTAGATTTTTGGGGAAAATCAAAAATGGTAAATTTGAACGCCAACAAATCCAAAAAAGTCAAGTGTGTTGCTCTGTTGTAATGAAATGTTCCCTGAGCACCAAGTAAAGATACCAGGAATTAGCTTGGAAACACTACCATTAGCCAGGAGGCCAAGTTGTTTGATTGCCCGCGGGCCTAATTTTACACTAAGGGCTGTTCACTTTTATTTTGACAGATGGTCATTTTCTTACTCTGCCTGACTGAAACATAGTGGAAAACTAGTTTGTTCGTTTGATTTGGGTTTAACATCATACTCAAGGGTACTTCACTTATATGACGACGGATTGTCCACTTCACACTGCACCAAACCATATTACGGTGGAAAACTGAGAGGAAACCTTCATAAAAACCTCCCACGTGATTTGGAAAGCTAGGAGGAAATGACGTAAACCCAATGACTTCAAGTGACTCGCTCATATACCCACTGAGGGAGTCAAACCTGACCAAAAGCTCCACAATAATTATACCTGGATGTGTAAGAATTAATGGGAAACTTGAAATATAGTTTATTTTAGTAGCACAGCCCAGATTTCATGTGTTATAACACACACTCTATTTATTTACGAAACTGTCATTTTTTTTTATTACAAAATTCATCAATCTGCAAAACATTATCATGAGTTTATGGACATAATTACAAATCTTGTTATATTTTCTACAAAACGAGACCCACAGGATAGTGCAATCAAAGAAAAGACAATTAAGTTACAGATGAGTTTGTTAAAGGTCAGCCATATTCAGATCTATCAATGCAGCAGAGGTGTAATTATGAAGACACAAAGTGGCAGAGACAGAACTGAGAAGTGCGTGGAGGTTACAACTGCAACAATAATTGAAGAACCTTCACAAGATATGTCAGTTCTATAGCAAATTTCTCATTAATCATATCCTGGTATTATAGATTCAAAGCTCGTTTTGTAACAGGCAATTAACCCATTAGATTTTTTTAAGGCAGTTATGGTTTGATGGAAAAAAAAAGCAAAAACTTTGCATTATTCAAGAAAAAGAATAACTTTTAAAAAGTATCAATGTAAAGGCATTCATATTTTATTACAACAACAACATTGACAGGATATACATGTATAACAAATATTGAAGCCATATTAGGGTTACAAGTATTATTTAGTTCTGTACAGTTATGGGGCATCAGAAGGAATGAGATAATATAAAACATATTTTACCGGGCCTTAAGGCTAATGATAAGGACTAGAGTATTAAAGTAGGCTAAATATTGTGGAATTCGATATCATAAATTTGCACATTCTGCATCATGCATAATGCCCTGTGCTAATCCTATTTATGATGAATGCTGCCAGTGATTTCCAGGGTAATTTCCTTAAGACATTCGGCTAGCTTGCACTGTAACAGTGAAATAATCTTGAGTACCTTATCACAAGAAACTTAATTTTCTGACCCCTGATTATTCCAGTTTTAACGTTTGTTAGATATTACATTAATATTACTCCGTATTTATTTCAACAGCATGATAGCACTATCACAAAATGTGTGAGTGAAAGAACCCACCAGTGAATGTCCAAATAGTGTTATGTTCAGAAAAATAAATTAGTGATACAAACATTATAAAATATTAATGATTTAAAATGTATAACTTCTTCGAGTGGCAAATTCAGGGATAGTAACATAATAAGGTGATCAGGGGTCTATGTACTATATAATGCCTCTGTAAATAGGCTTTTCTTGCGTTTGCCATCTACCTCTGATTGTTGTTTGTTTGTTTGTTTGATTGGTGTTTAACATCGTAATCGAGGGTATTTCACTTATTTGACAACGGACAAAAATTCAGAACATCACAAACAAATCTGCTTCCCGTTACCCTTTAGCTCTGAGAACACCAGGCCAACAGAAAGCAACCTCTTTTCTCGCCTATTACGATCAACTGAGGAAGCAGAGGGAGTAGTCTGCAGGGCCATGGCCCACCAGCTCCGTCACGGGTCTCTACCCCTGAAGATGAACGTAGTCACATTCGAAAGCTAAGGAATTAAAACTGTATAGAATAGCAGTCGCTATCATGTTTGTTTTAAATCTAGTGAAACCACTCCACACAGGTTTATTCATAATTTAAGGTAGTTATGGATTTACAACTTCTGGGTTTATTGACAACTAATGACGAGCACATTTTGAGAGAAGATTCTAGGACCGTTTTCAAGCTAATGACTATAATGACTATTTAGAAATAAGAGCACTACAGGTGTGAAAACAAAGATTGATTGGGTTGAGATGATAAATATCCCTCCAGACTTTAATTGAACAGAGACCGGCTTCTACATGTCCTCTGCATAGGATGATCTTATAAAATCTGTTTCTAGCAACCAGTTCAATCTCTGTTTTGACCCTGTAGTGCTGTTAATTGTTGTACCCTTCATCCATGTATTACGGTCATTAGCTTGAAAACTGCTAGAATCTGCTCCGAAATGTTGCTCATCAATAAACCCATAAGCTGTATATCCATAAAAAACCTGATTATGTTATTTAAATGCCATAACTTGAAGTAAAAAAACAAAAAAACAAGATGATTTTAAATAAAAGAAATATTAAGTTTTTGTTCTATAGGTTGACCCAGCAAGCCTATAGTTTGAGAGCATTTAATGACCAAGTATTAGTAAATGAACCACACAACATCAACAATGGGATAGATGACAGGGAAATCTATAAAAGCTAATCCAATTTCAAAAGACTGGCATGGCAATGGATTAAAACAAACAGATTATCCTGGTTATCAGTGTCAAATGATGGCAACGCTTTGTAAAAAAAAATGGTGTAATCAACACTTACATGTATGTTTGTGAATCATAATGGCTTGGTTGGGTTCAATAAAACAAGAGAGAGTATAGAGAATCCTTTTTCTTAATTTTTCCAATTTGTAACCAAATATATTCAAGGTTTCCTTATAGGCCATGAGGGGATTGTGCACATAGCCCACTGGGACTGGTGTTGTCTTAACGAGTAACTGCCCATCTTGTGGTACTGCTCACATCTCCAGGTGATGGATCCCTAGTTACTCAATAGATGACTTGGCATTGTACCTATGAGTCAACACTATTAACGTCCTAAAACCATTACACAGCTCTATGCTCTTTTAACCCTTTGACCACATTGAAATAAACTTGGTGTCCTTTAGATTGATTCAATAGTGTTTTATGCCATGTTAAATGATAGCTCACTCACAGGCGGTGATGTACCGGTACCATAACAACTGGAGAAATGCAGTGTTAATTCGCTCAGTTGAAAACAAATGTGCTTTTGCCAAAGAGCTTAATTGTGTCTTTAACAAACTGTTTTTCAACAGTTTCTCCATTATTTTGGGGAACATTTTTTCTGTAAGAATAGATTTTCTGTAGCAAATGGACATGTGGTTGAAGGTCTGTTGACTGGGTGGTCTAAATGGCTGACATGGTTAAACTAACTCTGAGGGTCTTGGCTAAAATACTTACGTTGCTCTCAAAATTTGATGATCTTGATTTCTAAATTTGTACAAACTAGGTATCACAAAAGATAAATATATTTTCCAAACACATGAAGTGAGACAAATT
>JARFOD010114650.1:0-15099 GCA_031763545.1 Mopalia muscosa
ACACCACCCCCCCCCCCCCCCCCCCCCCTATATTTAAGTACGGTAGCTATGTTATACTTTTTCAGGGCCTGGAGGTGACGGCGGCAGTTATGGCTAAATCTGTATACCAGGCACCATTTTTTGAGGCTGTGACCTTCGTTGAAGATGTTCGTTACACACCCGTGTGTGATTTCGCAGCTGTTGTGGAGTCAACTGTGGTTTCTAGTGCTCTGATCGCTATAATTGGGTAAGTGAATGGATTTAAGATACATGTAATTGAGCGTAGGCCCTATAAATGCTATCCCGGCACGATCCAGTGTAACTAAACGGAAGGCAGAGAAGCGTATCAAACCATATCTGGTTGTAAAAGTTGTAAACAAGAAGTTAACCCCAACCGCGCTCTATTTATTTGCAAGGGGGAATGTCCATGTATTCTGGTTATAGCAGCTCGGTCCGCCATGCAAGGGTGGTACTATACCGTGACAGTAGGTCTGAATAAAACTCTTGGCTAAGGCTAAGAATATGGTGCACTGACGAACAAAATGTACGAGTTTGATGCCTATTCATACATGTGTCACCGCCAAGAGTAACTATGATTTCACAGTAGCGAGATTTAACCGTTTGATTTATCACTCGCTTATATCATGGATACATTGTTGTTGTTGTTGTTGTAGCTCTGCTTGATTCGACAATTAAGTGGGCTGAGAAGAGAATTGTCACACACTGACCACAAATGACTCCGAATTTAAAAAGAGGGAAAAATAATGAAGTACCGTAGCAGTTATACTTTGTGAACGCGATAGGTGGGAGATTAAAAGAGCGGGAAATAAAAATCTCCCAGGAACAAAATAGAAACACCTTCTGCCATGTTATTAATGTCGGAATTTTAATAGTTTCAAATCGTCAAAACAATTTACAAATCTCCCCCAAAAACTTCATGCAGTATGATTCAATACATAGGCAACTGATAACCTCCATGTTTTGAATGTGTGTGAACCTAAATATACTTATTTCTCTCCCTTAAAACATAACTCTGATTTTTTTTTTTACCATGACGTAATGCTTTCCAAATAAATTCTGGGTTGGATCATGGAGGTATAGCCGATATAGCTGCTATACCTCCATGGTTGAATTAATCAGCTTTGAAGATTTTTTGCGAAAAGAGAATAAGAATATATTAAAAACAAAGTTTTTTTTTCTTGACGGAATCGTGACATTTCTAGCTTGACGTTTTCAGTGTATTGAATTGTAACCATTAAGTACATTTAGCTTTTTAGCGCAATTTATATGCAATACCACGCAGGTAAGACGACGACGTCAAACATGTTACCTTATGACGTACACGGTAGCAGCTGCAGCGACCGAGGTGTATACTGGTATATTTGATTAATCTAGGTGGCGATCATATACATCTGATGAGGGGAAAAGTATTGAATATTTGTTTACATCTATCTGTCTACAGATAAGTTGAATAAATAAGCGGTCATGCACGTGTTTGATTTATCCAAATGTTCAAAATTCAAAATCCTTTTTCCTATTTTAAACAACAAACACAGCTGCATTTTATCTAACCGTATCATCCAGTTTTTTTGTTAGTTTTTTTTTCTTTGTTTCTTTTTGGGACAAATAGTCCTACTTAGCTTATGCACTTGATTCGATGTTTGGAATATTTTAAAGATATTAAATAAATCAGGAAGTCAACTGTACCATCACTGTGCCACATGGCGGCCATTTGATTTTAGATGAATCTGGTTCACGCCAGACTAATTGCAACCAAAAGAAAAAGTCTCGCGTGAATCAGATTTTTTCCACGTTAACTTCTACCACGACTTGGGTCGGGTAGATCGCAGCCAGAAACTTTAAAAAACAAAATGGCCGGAAAATGTTAATGTTTAAAAATATTTCAAAGATTAAATCGAACCCAAAACCTTTGTATTTATTCACTAAAAAAATTAATTTGGTGTTTAACGTTGAAAATTATTCAGTCATTTTTTTAAACAAATTTTTAGTAAACAAATAATATAGGTCTTTTGAGATTTTAACCGCGAGCCAAAGACGACACTCAAAAAGAGGCGATGTACTAAGCGAACAAGTATTAGTAGGCCTTCTTCCAGATCTGCTAAATCCAGACTTCGACTTCGATTTCTGTTCACTTACTCGCCTGTGGCGCGCCCACCATTAGCTTACAGGATATTAACGAATTATTTTGATGCATGAAATCTATCTTTTTCTACTCTAAGTTGTTTACCACAAGTGTTTAACAATATATGGACTGAATATTTTTCAACTTAAACAAATAAACCCTCAATTAATGTTTTTGTAATTGAATACATATTTTGGGTGTTCGGTTAAATGTTCAAAATAGTTTGTTTAATTAACGTATCCGAAAACCGTACGATAACCGAGTCATATGACGGCCATTTGTTTTTATTATTTATATGATGCAATGCAACCAGACTCAGTTGCCGTGGCCGAAGTAAGCGCGAGAAGAGTCTGGTTGGGGTTGACATGTGCTAACTTATCCTATAAGTGTCTTGAGCCCTATTGTATAATGTTCATATTCTGTAAATGTATTGAACAGTGCCAGTGACGAAAATATCAACGCTGTGACTGATTCCGCGACATTGGAGGCATACAATATTGTAGACCCGAATACACCAGCAACCGCGCTTACACTTGGTCAACAGATGTACTGGAGAGGCGACATTGTTGATGTAGCAGGTAAGTACAGGGCGTACAAGGTCATTGTTCAGGCAAATCAGAAACGATGGAGAACCTGTCTAGTTGTTGTGTCGTTTTTTGAGGAATTGGGCGAGATTTTAACAGTTGTAAGGTATGCGTAAGACGTAGATGTGTAACACGTAGGTCTTATTTATAAAGGCACATTCGGAAAATTTTGACGAATGGGACCCGTCTATCCTGTATGCATAACGAAAATTTGACATTTTTTAATTTACACAACAGTTCAATTGCAGATTTTTGGGCAGATACGGATACCTATAACGTGTATACAGGGCTTGATAAACAAATAATAATGTTTTAGAAATAAGAGAAAGATGATTCAGGTCAAATTCAAGTATGTGTATACCAAAGGTTTTTGTTAAAAAAAGATGGATGATACTTGATGGCAAAATAGACTTTACTTGTCCACCTCAGGTAAATGTGGTTGATATAGGGGACTCAAGGTGGCTCCGTCAATCACAGTGGCTGTTTGTACTAGCCTGGGCTCTATCCTTGTTGTTTTCCGTATTTCCGCGGAACAGAGTCGGGAAGGACAATCCATCATCATATTAGAGAAATACTCTTAAGTAAAACGTCAAACCCAAATCGAACAAACAAACAAACTTGATGATGACAAATGAATTATTTTATATTCCTATCTTTTTAGACTCACTGGCGACTGGGCTGTATTTTCGTAACTGCGATCTCTGCGATCTAACTGACTGCTCAAATGTGGCTGTCCAATTAATAGATGGGGACGGGTAAGTGGATTTATGTCCAATTGCACACATTACATTTTGGAAGGTAACCGGAAATTTTTTTATGACAAATGATCGGACGATAATTACTCCAGAAAACAAATGCTCTGGCGATAATTGCTCAGAAAAGAAATGATCCAACGACACTTGTTCCGAAAATAATGTGTAAACGACACTGGCTCCAAAAAAAATTGTTTCCAAGATACTGGTTCGGCTATTTTTGTTCTCGGTAACTGTGAAACTGTGACCAAAAAAAAAAATGACGTTTAATGCATCCGGATGGCCAGGGTTGACCAAATTTTAAGTTTCTCAACAATATATACGATAGCGTTGATCTGAAAAGATTTAAACTGTAGGCTACAAGGCAAGTAGGCTAAGAATTCTTGAAAATTATGTTCGTTCGATTTATAGAAGCAAACACTGAAACATATTTCGTAACCTTGAAATTTATATATCATTACATTAGGGACCATCTATACTGACCCCGATGAAAAAAATGTAGAATTTACGAAACAGTCAAATCTTGTTCAAATCATTTTGACGAAAAACGTTACCGTCGGAATATCAGACAGTCAGTCATATGATAGCTATATCTGCGTGTAATTTCATTGGCTCGTCAGGGCATTTCATGGCACTGCAGTATAAATGTAGCAGGGTCAATTTTCCTCAGGGTAATTTGTTTGTCTATATTGAGATATAATCAATCACCTTACTTATGATGTTCAATAAGGTCAACCTTACTAGAAATTCACATAAGGTCACATAAGGTCACAGACTCACAGTTTCAGTTGTCCAATTAAAACACAGATATCACGGGGCTATGCATTTTGTAACCATCAAGTACCAAATAGCTTTTTAATGCAGAGTAGGAACTTTGTGATAAACTCGCACCATTACTGTCTTACCAGGAAGTGATGAAGGCCCTACATTTACAAAAAGCCAAAGGTGCATAAAACATTTAAAATGTGTTATGTATGTTAAAATACTAGAAGCATATTTATATATGCAATTTTATACCTTTAGAAATTATGAAACTTGTTAGTATCTTTATAATTTGTCTGTTTATTTGATTGATTTGGGTAACTGGTATCTTTTAAAAAAGAATTAGATTGGTCCACAGCTGAATGCTATCAAAGCATAGTCCCGGTGTATTTATACAGCTGTAATTTTTGTTGCTACGACCGCACAATTTACGCCGTTTTAGCTAATATCGCTACATTTAGACATTCAAAATAGTACTAGGTTTATGACCAAGCGGGTTGTACTGAAGGCAGGAGGCAAGCCCGCTTTCGGTTTTAATCAAATGGGGGCTATATGGTAAATACCAAATTCCGCCAAAACAATTCGAAGTCTATGATTTTATTCTGTGTTGATGTAGACAGCCACATACTTGTGGCGCTAATAACACGTAAAACTATGGAAGTTACAAGTTCGTTTAATATTCGAGGCCGAATTGAAGATAAACCTATCGAGAAGGTGGTTGACAAAACATAATTAAATAAATAAATATGGCTTTTGTTTCAGTTGTTCCACAGTACCTACTTATGTGACAGGTTTTACTGACCCCAATGGAGACAGATACTCGGTCACAAGTGAATTCCCAGCCTTCAAGCTAACTGAGAGTATAAAGCTGTATTTAAGATGCAGTGTCGGATTTTGTTACAGTGTCGGAGACACTCGATGTAATGATGTAAGTGGACACTTATTCTTTTTATGGGGCTATTGCTATAGCCATATTCTGTAGTCGTCATTCATTAAGCCAATTCACTAATGTTTAGCTAAATGCCAGGGGAACACTATTTATACTTAAAGCCTATTAATTGTAGGGTTTTTGTAGCTGAATTGTATAGCTATAAGTTTGAATAATCCTGTCGTATCCAAACGATCTAATGTCTAAACTAAAGCTGATTTAGCGTTTGAAATGCATACAATTTAGCCTATAGTGAGTCGTGAGCGGGTTATTATCGCTTTCCGAGTCTGTTAACTCTGTTCTCCTGTTAGAGACAACCCTATTCCCCTGTTAGAGACAACCCAGTTCTCGTGTTAAAGACAATCTCCTCGGGAGCCGCAGCTCATCCTATGCTGGCTAAAAGGATTTATAGCAATGTCAGGAGATTATCTAGGTTTAAGGCCTCCAGAAAAAAAGGGAGCGGGAGGGCCATGGCACTGCAGAATACTCCCTCGGCTTCCTCGGTCGATCGTGAGAGGCCATAAAAGAGGTTGCTTTTCGTTGCCCTGGTGTTGGCAGAGCTAAAGGGTAATGGGAAGCAGATTTGTTTGTGATGTTCCGTATTTGTGTCCGTGGTCATACCCTTGAGTACGACGTTAAACACCAATCACACACAGTCAAACAAACAAACAAACCGGAAAGAAGATTGCTCTCTTAATAAACAACATGCGGCGTGTCAGAGTTTATTTTACCACCTATAGCGGACTCGTGCCCTGCAATCCAACAGCCCAGCTGTACACACAAGGTAATGACCTGCGGGTCTCATGACCTGCCGGTCTCGTGACCTGAGTGACGTCAGGTTAATGGTAGCTGATATTGTTTATATATTCTGGATATCTATTCGATCGCAAATAAATTTATTCTGTCACACATTGTGATTGAGAGGGTGCATGGGAACATTTATAGGCAATTTGTCTGTTTAAGCACGTAACATTAATAATTATTTAAATAATGAAAGTTTCCAGAACTTTACATATGGTTGTAAATGTCACTTATATCATAAGAACAGTTTTCATATATATACTTTGTGTCATGTATCTGATAATTTTCGTATAAATTGAGCCTTTTCAAACAGGACATTCAAACTGATATACTATCCTGCTTTTACCATTGTGGGTTATTCAGGATCTTTCGCTTTTAGAAAATAAGAAATATTTACAGTGTTATATGATATATGATCAATTTATATGGTGTTGAGATTAAACGTTTTTGTTCTAGAACTGTTCTCTAAACAATAATACTGGGTCATATAGATCTATGGTCATCTTTTGGGATGTAAAAACCGCTACTTTTATTCGATGTAGCTGTTTTCTTATACGTAGCGTAGGTATTAGTTTAGAGATGATGTGTTTATGATAGCCATACCATGTTAAGACGTTTATATTCTATTTGAACAAGTTAGTGCCACTACATGAAATTTTATCCCGATTAAGTAAAGATTTAAGCCAAGCATTGTTATGTTTCGTGAATGAAAAATGGACAAATTACACTGTGTGGGTAGCTTTTCTAAACTTGGTAGTAGTTAGTTACAGTTCTGTATTTGTAATAATCTATCACACAAAGTAGCCTTATATAGAGATAAAGAGTTAGAATGTTCATAACTAATGGGTAATTTCAAGGTTATTTATAGTTACCGGCTACTATAGGTTCAATCAGTAGCCTACTTTCCAATAATATGCTGAACTTTTTGACATATTTTATATGCCAAATGAGACATGAAATCGCCCATTAGCCTTGTTAAATGTATAGAAATATCGCTCAGGTATCAGTGCCAATCCGTCATTATTTTCTCTTCCACCCAGACTGTAAACTTGAAATGTTGGCAGAAGGATAAGTAACTTCCCCCTTTTTATTCGTATACAAAATTGATTCCTTGGGGATATTAAGCCTAAAAGTCTATCTAATTGAAGATTTGAGTGTTACTTTAACATTCGAAGGAGGCAATAACACGGTTTAAACGGTGACGTTTACACTTCGTAGCTAGGTAGTACCGTCGTGGTAATTTCCGAAAATGGACAGAATTTATCAGCCAATTCCCTGTGACGTTAATCTGTGTTGCCAATTATAAAAATAAAACCTAATACGGCAGCAGACTCTACAGATGGGCAAATTCTCGTTTGTTTTTGACGCAACATTTCAATGTTTATTCCGACATCTCCCATTCAGCAGACTCAAATCAGCAATTTCAGATCCACAGCGAAATTAATGGAAGCCATACAAATGCGTCGAGGCAAAGCATACCAAATTAAACATCCCCATTTAATTAACATCTCATGCTGATTATTTTTACTAGCCTCACTTCATTTGAATTTTTTTTATATATTTTGTTTAATTACACCCCCTATCGCCTATGTATGATATATCTGAAGCCCCTTAATTTGTTTCAATTGCAAAATCCCCAAATGACCCCCTAGAGCTGTTTTAACTGTCTTTAATGTAACGATAAAACTGTTTCTGACTTCTCGACCCTTTGACTAACAATGGGAATAATGGTGTTACATTGTCCAAGCAGCCGGATTAGTTTAGCTCTGTTAGTTGTTTTTATTAGGCCATGTTGGCCTGGTAAAAACAAGATCTTACAATAAAGAATAACATGTTATGTAAGATCTTCCATTTTCTTATAATTTGTGTTATCTTCTGCCTTGCTATATCCTTCAGTAAGGAAAGGAATTGTCACGTCAATTCTTCAGTTAGTTGTTGCAGTCGTATGCTATGCTGCTCAGTCTGCTGTACATCGCAGTCTAAAACTTGCCCCTTTCGTGTTATCCAAGTCGAATAAGAGACACAACCTTGTCCCATCTGGGGTTTTCTCCTTAATCCAACGGCCAATGAAATAAACCGATTCAACGACAATAGGAGTGACAATCTACGACTGAGGAAAAATAATGACTGAATGCAGTGTGATCGGCATCATCTTATAAACATGATCGAACAGGTTTTCTGTTCACAGTTTAAATAATATCCAAATCCAGTCGTTCAATTTCATGGAGTCTTATTTTATAACGATCAAGTATACCATTATACTTTTCAATGCAGACGGGCTGTAGGCATGGAGGTAACACAGCGACGGTTTTAATTACTTGTTGGAGTCTGAAGATGTTTGAAAGAACTATAAAAACAAATACACGTGACTGATGTGCGACAGAGCGTCACCGATAGGCCGGGGTCCCAAGATTTTGGGTTTATGCTGTCGATAGAAATCCAGCATTTGAGGCTAGACCAGAACACATAAATGCCATGAAATGTGGCATGGTATCTCTCTAACAGTCCATATCGTCAGCCTGCTAGCATAATTTTCAAAATTCTGTTTTTTGCCTTACTCAACCGCCAATCAGCTTTTGGATCGTATACAAAACCACCTAGTCATAATTGCAAATAAATGGGATGCCTAACTCAAACGTTAAATTGCCTAACTCACAGGCTGTTTGTTCATTGCAATTTTTGCCTAAGTCCTATATAGCCGTTATGTAATCTTTGTGGGAATAAACTATATTTGTATTCTATTTCCCTTGTGGTCAGTTTTTCTTGTTTAATAAATCAAGAAAAAGAACATTCCGTTTGCCGGAAAATAAGTTTTTCTTGTTTTCCTCAGAATGTCAGAAAATGAGTTAGGCAATTAAGCTAGCAGGCTGACGATATATAGAGATACCATGTGTTCGGATGATGCAGCAGTGGTGTCTTGCAGAGCACCACAAGACTGCCTAACCCAATGAGAACGAAAATTCGGCATGTCGTAGGCCTGTATCAAGTCCAACTATTATTTTTTTAACATTTAACTGGTATTTTTGTCTCATTTCAGTTGTGCACATTTAGTGCGGGCAGAAAGAAGCGTCAAGTGCAAGAAGAGACCAGGACAAAGATTGTGATGGGAAGTGTGACTATATTAATCAACGGCAATGTAACCGATATTTCTGTTAAAACACCGGATATCCCACCTACACGTGTCGGTCAACAGGGCTCTCTAGGTATGACAAATATTTTGTTTAACTTCTCTAATTCTCGAGTAAACCCAGCACAATATACGGGACCAATTACTTAGTCTTGTCGTTTAAACATACACGAAATACAATGAATTGAATTTTACCCACCAACAGTAAAATGGTCTAAGTTCATATTTTATTTTTTGAATTTACATTTGGTAACAAAGTTTTTTTACAAAGAGAAAATAGAATCACAACAATCAAACAGACAAAAGAAAGATGTAGTGTTTTGAAGGCTTATTTGCAAATAGCTTTTGTGTTTAAGTCATTGTTTTAAAATAAGATAAACTATATAGTTAGATTACTATTGTTCTGAGGGACTCATTTATTTTCTGGCGGTTTAAATTTTAGTTTTGCAAACGGAGATAACTAAACATGTCAACTTGGATGAGAAATTTACATAAAACTTTGTTTACATCCCTGGCAAAAAAAAAGAAGAAATTAGATTACTGTGTCTATGGTATCAACAAAAATAAGAAAAAGCAGATATAAGTTTTGAGAGGCCGACGGTCAAGTCTGGTTCACCTCTATCTGGGCCATGCGAGAATAACCTAGTCTGAGATGTTTTGCAAACTCATAAATTTTTGTTCTTTCTTTAGTTCAAGGTACTAACGATGTATGGGTTAACAGTCATTGGATAATGACGAACTATGTCATCGAAATTATCCAATCACAGCTAATCGCAGACATTGTTTGTGGGCTGAATTGAAGAAAGAACGAAAAGTTGTGTGCTTGTCAGCAAAAGCTATGGTAACGAGACCCTGAGCAAGCAACCGGCACCGTCCCAGGTCGTCTGGTCAAGTTGAGCATGTTCAATCATAGTTGGTGGGACCGCATGGCGTCTTTTTAGTCTGACTTGGTTCACGACGAACTGTTACTGTAATGACTCGGTCAACGAATGAAACCGATAGTTTAAGTCACATGCTTTATAGCTTTAAATGGTGGTTTCACCCGGTTGCTACAAAGACGATGGGCCACTTGCATTGGTGAGGTTATTGCGGACTTTTAATAATGAATGTATTGTATGGTGGCTTTGTATATATGTGTACACTGAGTAGGGGCATCATGTACCACTGGCCGTAAATGAGTGAAATACACCTTGGGTTAGACATTAAACGCTTATCAAGCAATCGATAATTTGAAGTAAATGAATTAGTATTTTTTAAGACTCAAACATGGGTTGAATAAAATTAATGAATGGCCTAAGTTGATCCATGTATAAGTAGATAATTACACAGAGTAGCCCAGGAGTTTGTGTTTTATTCATTTAAATAAGTATTGCCTACCTTCTCAGGGGTTCATAGAACTCCAGTTTAACTACTTTAAATCCCACCGCTGCCACCACGCCAGTAAGGGGCACTGACACAGTTATAAATACGATGAAATCAAATCCAAACTCTGATTAAAGATGCTGAGGTGAAGTCACCATTTATTGTAGCCCATACAATCCACATTATGTAGTCACACCAACTGAGTTTTTGCTGAAAAAAACCCAGATTTCTTAGTGTCATGTTGAATTTTCATTCGCTGGTGTGGCGTGTTTATAAATAAATGCACCTGTGTGTTACAAACATGTAATCATAACATAACTATTGGCGTAAGCTGAAGAATAAACCCAATTTGAGGCATCATTTTAATGCATCAATCTTCAAACTCAATTTCTAATTTTCGAGTATAATAAAAAAAATAGTTGGACATTAAAATTTCAAAAACTCATCAAGACACTAAAACAAATGATTTTTTTCACCAAAAACTCAATATTTGGACGTCTATGAACCCTTGCTCATTGTTATCAGTCATTACTAATAAGCACATATCTTATCCACTTTACTTCCTTTGTGCAGAAACTGGGCCAGCTCAGATTGGTATGATTGCAGCGGTCGCCACTCTCTCCGTCTTACTGATTGTTTGTATGTGTGTGGCGGTATTTGTCTTCGTCCGCTTGTCTGCACAAAACAAACAGCAGCACCAAAAGGCATAGAGACAACATGTCAGGACAACTGGTGGCCAAAAGGAAAGGGATCTCTCTCCGGAATGAGCATCATACGCATGTGCTGACAACGATCTAGAAGGGTGGTCAATTAGCCACAATGTACTGCGCTATTTCTCACCATAACACATAAATATATTTTTTCACTTATTATTTATTTTTCTTTCACTTTCTGTTTCTGGTGTGTATTATTCTCTTTTGACTTTCTTGCTTGTCAGCAAAATTTTTAACGAATAACTATAGTCTACTTCAAATCCATTTAATGTAACATAATAATAAGAAAGAAATTAGTTGATTTTATAATGATCCGCGGATTTAATGGGGTTTTTTTAATTTACGATGAGGACAGATTGGCAATTAGTAATACAGCTGGGCCAGTGGGACAAAATTTACAAGAACTTGATTAATACTCAAACAATTATTAAAAATGTTTTGATAGTAAGAAATTCATAGTGCAAATAGTATCTTCCTTAACATGTACACCAATTCCAATAAACTATTATATACTTCACTTGTAATGTTCCCAGTAGCCCCCTGGTGCAATGAATTAATATATATCCCAAAATATATAATTATCCTATTTTCCTCTTCATATCGACCCTACTAGCAACTGTGGCATTTCTTAAGATCATTTGTTTAGTAATTGTTTATACGTTGGTGAATAAATAATGTGACCTAGTTATTGGCTATGTGCTAAATAAACAAAATTCTGCAATAAATTGATAGTTGTTGTCTGTTCAATATTCTTTTGTGTTTAGTCCTCTTCAAATGTTGACGGTAGCAAGGATAAGGCATGCAAGTGGACACAGCCAGGGTTATTCTACAGGTTATACCGAATCTCTACCAGAGCTTCCGGTAATTTCATAGCTGAGAAATTCAGCTCTGTCGACTTATTTACCATATTGCCGTTACCCTTGTCGATATTTGCAAGAGGAATGTCCAAATTATTAAAAAGGAGCAAACATATTAGCCCAATGTTCGGGTTTGTCAATTGTCAATTTACTTTTTTCGTCTCTGTCAACGCCTCTTATACACATATTGTATGTAGAATTTGAATGGGTTTGAATTTGGTAAAGTTTTCACTAAGATGCCATTTTCGAGCCAAATTCTTTTCTTTGCACTGCTATTCAAGTAGTTCAGATAATGCTTTTCCGGCGTAAAGAATCGACACAACGTCATTGGTCGAAATGCAATCGGATGTAATCATTTTGTAACCATCAAGTACCATCTAGCTTTTTAACGCAGACTGGGAACTTTGGGGTGAACTCGCACCATTACTGTCTAAACAGGAAGTGACGATGGTGCTCTCCCTTTACAATAAGCTAAAGGTGCATAAATATTTGAAAATGCGTTATGTAGGTAAGCTGGTTAACATAAAATTGAACATTTAGAAATGATTAAACTTGTTAGTATCTTTATAATTTGTTTGTTTGATTTGGATGACTGGTATTTTTAAAAAGGCAATTGGATTGTGTACAGCTAATTGACACCAAAGCATAGTCCCGGTGTATTTATACAGTTGTAATTTGTCTTGCTACGACAGCACAAAATGCGCTTAATAAACGGCTATCACTACATGTGGACATTCAAAATGGCACTAGGTTTATGACCAAGCAAGCTGTACGTAAGGCATGGAGGTAAGACAGCGACTACGACAGCACAAAATGCGTTTAATAAAGTGGTATCACTATATGTAGACATTCAAAATGGCACTAGGTTTATGACCAAGCAAGCGGTACGTAAGGCATGGAGGTAAGACAGCGACGGCTTTAATCAAATGGGATGTAACATGACCTGTCTGGAGTTGGGAGATAACTCCGGTGGACTTTTTAAAATTTGAATTGAAACTCACTCAAAAAGTATTTTTAAGTATATCAGAATTCTAGTCATTTGTATGTCGACACTTGGCACCCAAATACGTTTAGTACGTGCCATGCAATGTGGCGTAGAACATTCCCCTTAACCATCGAGTTGAGATCAATCTATAACTGGGACTTGTTAACTCGCATATTCTTTTCAATTGCCACTGTCAGATCTTAAAAAAAAATTTGTTACTTCTATCAATATCGGGAAAATGTGATTTAAAAGGTTTTAAAACTTCGAATATTTTTGTCGATATCTAAAGAAAATGGCGTCACCAGTCTACTTACTTATTTTACCTAGCCTACTAGCAACAAGGTTTTTCATAAGCCACTAGACACTAGTACAGGTAGAATGGTGTCTCATTCTCAGTAGAACAGTCTCTCGAGATACTGATAACATACTTTAAATTTTTAAATCTGAAGAAGGCAATGGAGAGACGATGTAGGAATTCACCAGGGTGAGTTTAACTTTTAATTGCTAATGGGATTCCGACCTTTAGTTTTTAAAAAATAGAACCAACAAAATCAAGGGAGACAAACCTCTAAGCGCCTCGAGACATGAAAAAAAGCAGCAGCTCCGTATTGGCAAACGAATCGAATATACTTAACAGCAAAGCCGGGATTAGTATAGAGAGATAAGAAACATCCCTTCCCTTCGAATCAGAAATGTTTGGATGAGTTACTCAGCGCGCAGGTTAACCATAAATTGCTTATCATGAACAGATTAGTAGGTTAAGATTCCTGCTTAGATTAAGCTCGGCAACCTATTTTGAGCGCCCTTTCATTTGTATTACCTTAGAGAATATGCTACTTACCTTTTACAGTTTCGCTATTAATTGTGTAATATCTGTAACTCGATAGAATGGGACAATGTGCGACTGCCGTATATGAACATACTAGCCGAGTAACACATGCACGGATCACTGAATTGAAGGGAAGCGGTGTTTCTTAACCAATCAACCAGCGACTAATGGCCTGAAATACAATTCTAATTCATAAGTGAGGTGTGTGCAAAGAACCCTTCCTTTTTTAAGGCACTAATTGAAAAGATAAAGCCTGGATAAAAAGTCTTTAACGTAAACATTTCGCTATACGTAACAAAAAAGGCAACTAACCTGTGTCCTGGGATATTCACCAACGTCACTCCAAAAGAAAGACACAGCGTCGATCGAAACTATCACCTGAACGACTTGCCTTCCTTAGTTAAAAACGACTACATCTGATCACAACCTAATACAACATAAAGCCGATAAAATGTCAAGGTACATAGATCGCATTAGATAGATTTGTAACACAGCACGCAGAGTGCAGTGTGTTCCTAGCATTTAATAATGACTGCTCCCTATTCTATCTACGTCCTAAAAGACACGCAAAGGCGAAATATTACAGGTATTACCTAGAAAATGTATAAAAATAGTCCAATATTCACTGAAAAATTTGTAATTTTTGTTTGATTTTTTTTTAATCCGGTATACATGTGGAGAAATTGGGATTCGAACATCTGATTTTTTATCCAAAGTCAGCTGGGATTCTCGAGTGACGTCACCTGGGGATTTCACTGATGTTGACTGTTATCTATATAGTATATGTAGCAAGTTTGGTGCGGATAAAGCTTCAGTTCCGACCTCCTTATATTAAGCAGTTAGCTATTCTGTTAGCTATTTTGATCAGCGCCCCGTGGCAGCGGATATCCACATAAAACAAGGCGTGACGTGACGTACATAGTGCACGTTTCTAGCTTAGTGGGGATAAAGTTTAGGATTCAATATATATCCAATATATATGAGCAAATTGGCTGTTCAGTTAACTATTCAGATTAGCGCCCACTATAGCGCTGGATTTTCGAATTAATGACTTAATAAGGTAGGTCGTGTATACTGCTAGTTCGGATCTGATATACCCATAAGACTGTGTTATATCGATTATTATATAGTTGTACGAAAAATGAAGTATCCCTGTTGACTAGTGAACTGCTAACTGCTGGCCAACTCCACAAATATCAAAAATTGGCCTTTCAGATAGAAAAGGAAATATCCATAGCCAAAGAGTGAATTGGAAACTCCTGGCACATCGGGATCGT
>JARFOD010114661.1:0-15099 GCA_031763545.1 Mopalia muscosa
TGTTCTGTATTTGTGTCCGTTGTCATATAAGTGAAATACCCTTGAGTACGACGTTAAACACCAATCAAACAAACCAAACAAACTTTACTAGGTGGAAATCGGACTAAAGACTCGTGTTCTTTCATCATATATCTGAGGCAGGCTGTGGAACGCGAAATTGTGAGCTGTCTACCGAAAGATCAGTAGTCCGACACCCTAACCACCAAACCACACGACACTGAACCTGAAATGGAAAATGATTATGCTTACATGAACTCTGTATGTCAACTTCTCTTCGCAAATGCATCGACGTTAAAAGTGCCACAACCATCACATCCTTACGTTATCGGTTATGTCATTATAGTACATTATTTCTGGTGCTTCCTTAGACATTAAGTGGATACCCATTTACTAGATTGTCTTCTTCTTTTTTAGTGTAGTGTAGTTTTCATACAGATATGAAATTATTGGTCCTACTTGATGGATGTAACACCTTTGGAGATCGTAAGGGACTGTCGGTACAAGAATTTACGCTAAAAGGTTGGCAAACACAGACATAGTTCAATGTCTCCAACGATGAAATGTGTTAGCTAAATCCATTACTTCAGTTCCCGAGGAGCTGGAGAGCTGTTCATATCTCTGAAATCCTTCTTCGTTAACTTGACCTAATGGCGGCAGTATGGGATGCGATTTTTGAGATAGTTCTTTTTGAGATACATTCTATGGAACTCTGTGGAACCACGTTGCACAAGATATTATACTTTATCCGTTCACCCCATAACACCCTGTCCCCCTGGATTAGATGTCCTATGTGTAAAAATTTTAAAGTTTGTTTTTATATTTTGTTTGTTTTGTATATTTAAAAACAATAATCTCACCCAATAATAACCAGTGTTACACTGGTAAAAATTTATTAGTTTCACGGTAAAATACAATTACCTCATCCAAATCAATATTATGTTGAACAGGGCTAACGAGCTGTACGTTGATTGAGCAGTATTTACTTCTACGATGTAGTTTATTCAACAACATTTTGAAAAGTAATGATGTTTTTTATTTCGGCGTTTTATAGAATAACACAACGACTAAGAATTCAAAATAGACATCTAACGAATTGACTATGTACTGATGTGTAATAATTAAAACTGTTGATAAAGAATAAACGTCTGTATGTAACCATGGTGGTTGTGTGTAGTTCGGAATTTTATTTTCCATAATTCCCGATGTACAAGATTTCATTTTTTACATATACCATGCACCCAAGGCCATACGCGTTAAACCTCTATTGCAATGCTACAGTAGGACTTGAACCGTAATTCGAACTCATGCAGCCGATTGATCGCCCACATCTATGAAATTTTTATTACAAGAACGCCAATCATTGAATTACATACACAAAAATAGTTCACAATTTTGTAGCACTTGGGCTGCAAGTAAATAAATCTGGGTATATTTGCAATGAGCGTCGGCCTACGATGATGAACACTTGGAGACAAACATCTAACATAATGAGCACTTGTATACGGTCCTGTTCCGGTGTCGGTTCGTTTTTAGGCGGCCGATTGTCTGGATCCAGCATTACTTCTATGATGGTGTGTTGACTGTAAGCATACACAGTATTTTTGTTATCGATACCATGCTATCCGATGGTCGCTTAATCCACCACCCGGTTGATCGGTGAGCTCCGTGTCCGTACAATAACTGTAAGAATGACGAATAACAGCAGAGCATAAACACATGTGTGACGAGTTTGAAGTTGTGTTCTAAGGCGCAAACATTTACTATTATTTGGGCGATCATATTCAACATGTCCACTCCTTATCATTTTAGAACCAATTGGTTTAGTGATTAAGTAACTCGTGTAGTATGATGGATCTCCCATGTTATATTGCTTCTCTGTCTGTTACATTGGCTATTTTTCAGTTAATATTTCACGATATTTGTTAGTTTTTTTGACAATTAGCAACCATACAGTTTTGGTGCAGATTTATTTTGAAGATTTATGGAGTATAAGCAAATGTAATAAAGACATATGTCATGGGAGGTCCACCATACAGGAGTTATCAAGTAGTCATGTATCAAATCAGCTCTTTAGGGATTATGAACTCTATGCAGACTCTTAGAACACTAGACTTTATAACAGGCCATTCAGGCTCAGTTTATTTGTAGTTGCTGCTGCTGTTATAGTGACTTGTGCTGTTTGACTAATTCCGCAAATGTAATTAATACTTGTGACATCAGGGTGTTAAGTCGAGTTGCCCCCGGCTATATTGAAATTTGCAAGGAATGATTGGAATAAACTGATACCGACACTCGGTTGATATCAGTGTTTTTCTGATTCCCGATTTTGTCAACCATAGGCGCTGTATATGGTATGAAAGCCGGTTACGGCTCTTCGTGGTTTCTTAGTTTCAATACAAAAGGCAAAACTTAGAAAGTTTACCGCAAAATCGCGAAGCACCACAAAGAGCTTCGTGCTTTTGTTGTTTCTACTTTCGTGGTTTAATATAATCCTGGCACTTTGGTGTTTCTCGTTCGAAGTCACGAAACTGCGAAATTATTAATGTAAAAAACGAAAACGTGAGAGTAGAAACAACGAAGGGATCTATATAAGCCAAATACAGCTAACCAGGATACATCACTTGAAGGCGGAATTTGTTTAACACGAAAAATTTAGGAATATAAGCTAACAACATCACAATTTTGGGTTAGGATTCGAAGGTGAACTATTAATTTCCTCAAGGCACAGACTGGGTCGATCGAAGAGTCTCCTCCCTTTATCTTTTCTATATGCTGTACATAGACGGTCTCCACCGCGGAGTTGACAGGTACAATCTATCTCGCAAGAACCTAGCCAAAATCGCCTTTCATACTGCAGCGCATCAGATCAAAGTTAGCAAAGAAGGATGTTAGATTTGAGCAGATGCAGATGTCAAATGTTCAGCGGGGCCTGAAGTAATGGCTTTAGCTAACGCATTTCGTCATCGGAGATGTTACATCCATCGAATAGGTCCAATAATTTCATATGGACATGTAAAGTACACGCAGAAGTAGAAGACAATATGGTAAATGGGTCTCCACTTATCGCCCGAGGAGGTACAAGAAATAATGTACTATAATGATATGACCGAGAACTAGGGGATCTGATTATGCCCATACAGTGAGATCATCTTCTACAGCTTATTTACCTTAATTTGTTCTCAAAGTACAAGGCGTTACCGGAACTTTTAACATACATTTATCTATGTAGTGGTTAGGGCTTACCGAATTTGTATAAGCATTATCATATAACATCGTGGTGTGGTTTAATGGTTAGGGTGCTTCGCTCTATCGCTAACAAGTTCGTTTCCCATAGTCTACCTCAGGTATGTGGTGAAAGAACACGAGCTGACAAGTCTTTACCTGGATTTCAACCCAATAAAAGTAAGACGGAGTAAGAGATGGATTTTCTGTCTTCATAAACAACCAATCAAACCATAGCACTAGAAATAAACCTGGTAGGAACTCTGAGTGTATGAACATGTCTGAACATACTTAAGTAAAGTGGCAACTCCGAAAAACCACAATGAATCCATGTTGACTGAACGTTTCATTGTATTGATCCAGCCATCATCATTATCATCACTCCCCAGAATGGTTTGATCAATAAACCGAAACGAGTCAAAATAAAATTATTTTCTCTCTTCTGACTTGTTTTACGAGATACATTGTGCCTGACAGGCATAAGAGGATTAATAGGTGTTAGGTGCTTTCGAGATACCTTCATATACAATAACATACATAGATCAGTTTGATTATTTGTATGTAATACATTGATTGGCGTTCTCGTAATATAAATAATAACCTATATGTGGGCAACCCATCCATCGAATGCAGAATTACGGTTCTAGGCCTAATGTAGCAATGCAATAGAAGTTTAAGGGGTATGGCTTTGGATGCAAGGTATATGTAAAGACTTTAATCTTGTACATAAACATATGGGAAATAAACGTCTTTACTATACACCATGGATATAACATGTACAAACTTTTATTTTATATAAACAGTTTTAACTATTGCACATGAGTGTGTTGCCAATCCGGTAGATGTCAATTTGGTTTCTTAATGGTAATTCCGTCAAACGCCCACATAACAAACATCATTGTTTTCCAGAATGTTGTTGTAGTGTTATTGTTCATAAAGATACCATCCATACCGTAATAACATGCATCATCCATTTAAAGACTTCAGATGCACAGATGAGAACTGGGGCCAGCAAGGTAACATATCGTTTAGGGTGCATGGACACGAACGATTGGAAGTCAGATCTGGTGTTGTTGTGAATGAGATCTCTCAGTAAACTGAAGGAAGAAGGACCGCCAAAAGGAGAAGGGTCTTCCAAGATAAACTCTCACATACGGTAATAAGATAGCCTTAACCACAAGCTAACATCCACAATTTTGTTTTCTCTTACTCATTAAGTTAGAAAATCGCATTATTGCATCTTCGAATGCTTTGATCTATAATAAGTAGGCTATATTCGAAAAGGAATCTTTGTGGTGATGTTTTGTTATGGTTTCTTTATTTGTGTTTTTTTTTTTACCTGGGAAAGCGGGGCGTGTATACTATTGCTCCTATACCGATTGAGAACAATCATTCGATCTACATTGTTATTGGGAAAGGTATCGAGTCGAGTTTTTGCGAATATATATTTTGATTATCTGTTAGGATTCTATGCTAAACAGATAATCAGATAAACTAACAAAGTATCCACTTTTGTCTGTGATCAATTGGCCAGATCTTCCACTGGAATAGCTTAGCGCTATTTCTGGTACTAACGTTTTGATTGCCTATAGTCTGTAGTGCTACCACAATGAGGATAAGGTAGTACTCTCAAAGGCCGCCAAAAACGCTTGTGCTCATCGTTTTGATCAGGATAGAAATATCGATGTTAAGTACAATGATGATTTATCGTCACTTTGACAGACCTTCTTAACATGCGCAATAGGTTTATGCCGGGATGTTTGTTCTCATAGTACAACCTTTATATCGTGACTCTTGGGCTGTGTTATTTCAACAAGTGAGAATAACAGCCATGTTCAGTTTGATTGGTCAATACTAGTGCATTGCTAAAGTATGATTTAAATATATCTTTAACAATATATGATCATAACTGTGTATAAATATAGTAAACATTCGAACTCTGGCCATGCTAACTAGCTAAATATTAATATCATTTAAGCTGTTTGAGAATAATAATATCCAAATCGTACATGTCTGATACCATAAATATCTATCTCGTCCGTTACTTACAAGAGTTACAAGACTCGATTGATATTCAGCTATCAAACAGGCTCTGGTTTGGCAACCTCTAAATACTATAGCCCATATTAATACCCATCCCATCTGATACAATACTGTAAAAATGTAACTGATACGATCTTATAAACGGTAAAACAACATTGGAAACTCAATAAACAAACAATAGCTGGGTAACCTCTTAACACCATAACTTGTGTTAATATCACACACAGCTGGTGTAATACACCAAAACAAACAACGCTAGAGAGAGGAGGTAAGACTCAAAACACAGAAAATAAACAAATAGCTGGGAAATTTCTAAACACCATAACTTATGTTAATATCACACACAACTGAGGTAATACACCAAAACAAACAGCTTTGAGAGGGGAGGGTAAGACTCAAACCCCCCAAAACAAACCAGTCTGATTAAATACTCTAAATATGTTAGGCAGATTAATAAACTCTCTGAATTTGAGCTAATTAACTTGGTTGACTGATCGAAGCTTGCAGCCGTTTTCAAGTTTATTTCCACGCTCGAGTCCAATCCATAGAGATAGCGTAAACTGGGGTTAACACTGTGACCAAATACATTTACCTTGTGTGACGAGGTTTATTTCAACAGTTTTTTTAAAATCTGAATAGCGAGTTAACAACCCGAGATCACAAAGATCAGCTATTGATAAACATGCACCAAACTAAACTCTACCAGATATCTAGATATGCTTTGAAAGGGTTTCACTAGAATCACATGTTTACGTGTCACGATAGCAGTTTTTCAATTTGGGATCAAGTGGCTCGAACCTTTTGGTAGGTGTGCGACAAACTTAATCACTGAAAAATCATGACAAATTAACGAACTAGAGCCTTCTACGTTTCATTGAATCAATGGACGGCTGTTTTTAAACAGATGCATTATATCTTTCAATGTGCCATCAACTGTAAGGACACTTAAAAGTCTCTTCTTGCAAGTGGTTACTGCAACTCTTTTTTGTGGATTAAAATTACAAAACAAATCTATGTATTTCCGCATTTCCGATGGGATGTTTGTTTAGGCCGAACGGTTATATGTTTCCACAAACTAGAGCTTTTAGAAAGCAGTGGTAAACTGTGTTGATTTGTTTGACTTTTTGTCAATGTCTGGAGTACACAGCGTACATAGAGGTAAGCAGGAACGGACTGTGCGTACATCGACGCTCTGACAGATTAAACGGTGTTCTGCTTACTTGATACGGTTCGTTACTCCGAAATCATCACAATATTTGAATGGTCTTAGGAGTTGAATAAATTCGATTTTTGTCGGCATTGTACAAAATCAAATAAATCGATAGAAAGATGGTCAACTTAGTGGACGTATTCAGTGATTTGTTTCTCATACATAAGAGGTAACCTTCCGAACCAATGCAGAGCAGGTTTTGGTAGTTGATGATATTTGACCGTACCTGTCTTTTAATATCATTTCGTTATTTTGAGATTTTGAACACCAGTCATTGATTGTACATTTTGTTATTATCAATCTCAATCATAGGCGGGGTGCAGTTTTTTCAGGGCGACATAGTGGTCTGTCCTTCATTACAGGTTGTGATGCCTGCATTTAGCTATCAATTTTATCATCTATCAAAATAGTTGTGAATAAATTGTTAAAATTGTTCATGAAAATGACAATGCTAGCCAATTATGTTCAATTTGAAAACAGTGCTGAGCCGGGAAATATTCAGAATCCTAATGCCATTTAAATCACAAAGGAACCCTTCTAAGCAGGCGCTTTCAATGCAATAATATAATTGAATACATGTTGTGGTCTTTAACAGCTTTAATAATTTCGTCAATACTTCACGGTGTGATTTCTATATGTAATTACCTACATCCCTTTATTTAAGCTGTTTTTATAAGGATGGACATAGTGCAAATATCCAGGTAGTGAAGATGCCGGAACTTCAAACAGGCTGATTCAAATTGCTTACCTCGAAAGCCATTTCGTTTTAAAAATAATTCCCTCTCTAGTTTGTTTACGAAGTGGCTGGCATTTCGAACTTTGTTTCTTAATGGTTCCTTAACATCATATAGTTGTAGTAAGTTCTCTTCAGACGACATTGTCTTCAAGAATAAGTCGCAATTGAGCTTCGATCGTAATATTATAATTAAGTCAGTAAAATAGATACAGAGATTATAGTTGACACAACTTTTGGTTAAATCACAGACTGAGACAAAAACAGGAAGTATATTCCAGCGGGTTTCATGTTCAACAGTATTATTGGAATATTAGAAAGACCGCCCCATGTACCCCGTGGCTGTACAAAACTATAAAGCAAAGCCAAACGTCCGAGATTTTTTATCCGATTTGACATACTTAACATGGATCTAATTTAAAAATGGTCAGTCCACAGGTCATAATAACCTTTATACGTAATCCGTTATTGTTTAGACTGAATCGATCGGTCGAGATTTCAAGGTGTAGAAGACAAATCTTGATTCTGCTTCGCCGCTTTTTTAGACATGGGTTGTATACATGGAGACGGATTCAGATAGATAAACCCCGAGAGGACAATCTCTGTGTATGCTTTGAGGCATGCAGAAAACTTGCCATAATCAGATCACCAAGTTTCAGGCTATGTCATTATAGTAGATTATGTCTAGTGCCTCCCCAGACGTTCAGTCGAGACCCATTTACTAGATTGTCTTCTCCTTGTGCGTGTAGTTTTCATACCCATATGAAGTTATTGGTCCTATTAGATGGATGTTACGCGGTTGGAGATCGTATGGGACTGTTGGTACAAGTATTTGCGCTAAAAGGTTGGCAAACACAGACATAGTCCAATGTCTCCAATGACGAAATGTGTTAGCTAAATCCATTACTTCAGTCCCTGATGAACATTTGAGATATGTTCAAGCCTCTTAAAATCCTTCTTTATTTACTTGATTAGTTGGGCTGAAGTACGGAAGGCGGTCTTGGCCACGCTCTATCTATATATATTGTGCCTAGAACCATATCACCACTCTATGCAACTGTTTTGTACCGAATTCTACTTTATTATCGCCACCTCTCCTTAGAGTGGTTACCAGTGTATGGCTAGAAGTTCAATGTGTAAAATTATAATTTTGTTTGTGTCGTATGGTTTTTCATTCTACTGAACTTTGTTATTGGAAACTTTTTCTGGATGTGCATACAATGTGAATGTACGCTGGTTATACTTGAATCCATCACGAACATTCTAAACCAATCATTACCAATGTAAAAGTTCATTTTTAATGTTACTCTTGCACGATCAAAAGAAGTTGAAACTATACATTAGGTAGACTTTAATTCACAATCAGGTGTAAAAATAAATACACCAAGATTTGCCAAATCACAAGCTTGATTAATAAAAGAAAATAAGAATTTAAAAAACCTTATTCCTGACTTCTGGTTTGAATTCAAGTAGAGAAAGATGATGGAAGTCTTACATACAACCATCGACAATGGTAGTCTTGGGTCAGCGATGTTAAAATGTGCTGATTGGGTGAATTAATTATATGCGTAACTGTTACGCGGTGTGTACGATATAAGGGAAAAAGACTGATGTAAACTTATGTTTTGCAATAAATTTGACGTTTAAAATGAACCAATACGTAAAGCAACAGCGACTGCTGGAGCCATTAATGGAAATCACAACAATCATCAGATAGGCATTAACATCATTACACAGACGTCTGATACACCGCCACGTCATGTCGTCACAGTCCGAAGCAGATAAAGGCGAATTTATTCTTCAGCATTTTCGTTATGTTGGGATAACGCTTTCTTAGATTAAACAGATTCTAGTTCTGAAAATTGTGCAGGTTGAAACACGTCCAGGAATCGAACCCACAGCCCTCAGACTGGGACACAAAATCGTCAGCAGTTAATGTCGGCGGCCTAGATCACACTGTCACCCGCTCTTTTTCTACACTAGGAAAGTGTTACGTATTGTGTTTCATAGTATCTAGTAAACCGACCCTGTGCAGGTTATGGAAGACATCAATGTATAACTCTCAATCAGTTTTGATACCAGAAGATACAACTTTCCCAGTTTGTCAGGCTTTGGGGTTACTATGTTAGGAGAGACAGTAGTTCACATTTGTACACTTGATAAATCGTTGTATACATCAGAAATCAAATAGCCCCCGCTGTATTAATCAGAAATCAAACAGACCCCGCTGTATAAATCAGAAACCAAACAGCCCCCGCTGTATAAATTAGAAATCAAACCACCCCAGCTGTATAAATCAGAATCAAACAGCCCCCGCTGTATAAATAAAAAACAAACAGCCCCCGCTGTATAAATCAGAAATCAACCAGCTATCGCTGAATACATCAGAAAACAAACAGCCCCCCCTGTATAAATTAGAAATCAAACCACCCCAGGTGTATAAATCAGAATCAAACAGCTATCGCTGTATACATCAGAAATCAAACAGCCCCCCGTGCATAAATCAGAAAACAAACAGGCCCCTCTGTATTAATCAGAAATCAAACAGCTATCACTGTATACATCAGAAATCAAACAGCCTTTGCTGTATAAATCAGAAATCAAACGCTTTATTTACCTTTTACATTTCACCTTATGCTGTGTTGCTTGCACTTTCATATTTGGGGCATGTTTGGATCGGTAATCGTTATCAGTTACTAGCTCGAGGTTACCAACTGTATCAAACATGCCCCCTTATGCCAAAGATAAAATAAATATACTTTAATCTTACAACCCATTCACAGTGTTATGTTTCATAAATTCTACACTAGGAAAATGTAACGTAATGTGTTTCACAGTATCTAGTAAACCGACCTTGCGCAGGTTATGGAAGACATCAATGTATAACTCTCAATCTCCATACTAGAAGACCCCCATACCACCCCCATACCACAATTTGTCAGACATGTATAAATTGGATTTCCAAACTGTGAGGTTATTTTGTTAGGAGAGAGGGTGGTTAACATTTGTACACTTGATAAATTCAGCATGTTTGTTTAAAGTTGATGTTCGAAATATCGAAAACCAGACAAGATGGCTCGGTGATACCTTGGCGTTGGAATCTCCGCAGGTAGGTCCGTGGATAATGTTTAAAATGTGCAACAGTTGTTATAATGTACATAGTGTATTATTAAACATCGAAAAAAAACAACATAGATCACTAGTATAGGTTAAAAGCTTAAAAGCTCATGTTATTGAACTTTCACGAAACGTGACTTCCATGATTTCCTCTCAGTCTGCAATGTAGGTGTTTGATGAAATGTTGGCTCATCTTGATAGAGAACACATAACGTTTAAAGCAACCAACGGGTCGATCATGTCACTTGGGAAATACAGCTTAGGCTGTAATCAGATTGCTGGGAATGAGTGGAATACTAAGGCGATTCCGTGCAAATAATTTCAAAATGAAGGAACTGGTAATAAGACGTTTGAGAGCATAAAAAAGGGGAAACCCACAGCTTGTTGAAAATTTGTTAAGATTGTTTGCCTTTATTCGCAAAGCTCGTGTTTATTGCACACACACGAAACTCGCCGGTTAAATTTGTGATAAAATTAACAACCAAATAAACTACAGTAACCAGAATGTTCACGCACAGGTCAGCACATCACACAGTCTAGTTAGGGGTGTTGGACTGTGGAGATAAATATTTACGGACCCAGACTAACTGCCACCCAACCATCTATCAAGACGCCTGAACCCGATCATATACGCTTATTCATAGTCAGTTCCCTGTATACAGCGTTTATTCAAAATACAGTCTTTTAAATTTATTATCTATCCAAATAGTACAAACGGTTTTTGTTTAAATAACGTTATTGTAATGATGGATTCCTTTTAATCATGTCAATTTTGTACATTTAACATTTAAATTTTATAAAATATGGGCAATAATCGACTGCACAAAGTAGTTTTATGTTTCTATGACTTCAATACCAATAGTTTAGAGAAGAGATGCAAAGAATATGCAAAACAGTTGAAGACTATATGAATACTAATGTGAAATAAATATACACTCCTTATTGGCATTATGATAACTATAAGCAGGCGTTAATTTTATACAGACATTTCTTGTTTTGTTCTTGCCAAATCAACATATATGATGAGTTATACGTCGTGGTGTTATTCTGTCAAACACCTCAAAAATAATCAACGGTATTTCGAATTGTAATTGTTGTGAATTTGATCTCGGGAGATACAATCCGTATCAGAATAACACCCAGCACTCGACGGCGCAGCTGCATAAAGATGGGAAATGCGACCTTCAAGGTGATATGTGGTTGGAGATGTAAGGAGAGGTGCGATAGGAAGTCAGAACTCTTAAATTACAATGTAACGATCAACATATCTGATGTTTAAAGGAAGTTGAAGCCTCATATGGAGCTGGATCTCAGATGATCAACTCTCACACGGGAATAAGATAGCCGTGACTTGGAGTTTACTTCAACAGCTCTGCTAAAGGCGGCTTACTATCTGATAGCCGTCGCCATTGTGTCGTTCATCGATCGCTTACCAACTCAGTGACGAATGATTAACTTTCAAAATCGAATACAAGTTGGCATGTTAATCCAATATAACAGGTACTACATACCTACATGTATATATTTTGATTTAGCTTTAATTTCATAATTGAACAATTTTTATACCGTTTTAAAGTAGCCCTCAGCATTTTGTTGCTATTAAATCACATCTAGAAAACGGAGACGGCAACTCTGGGATACAGTGATATCATAACGTTCGAAACAGGGAGTCACACTTACCGCATAAATCTAGCTGTTTACAAATGTGTAATACTGGTCAAAATAAATGTGAACACAATAAAAAAGCATCTTAACGCGGCTAAACGACATTATAAGCTTTTTCCAATGTACTGTATAGTTATATTTAGCCGTTCAACTCATGATGTACCGCAAAAGTCTACAAAATATAGTCCTGGTGTATGACAAAGCAGTGAATACTTACACTATCAAAGTAAGACCTCAACGGAAATGACAGAACATGTTGCTCTCAATATCGAGTACTGCTGTTGAGGAAGGAAACAAGTGCAGTTTCTGCCAATTCAAACATGTTGGTAATCTGTTCGGAAACCATGCCAAAGTGGTTAGCAGATAACCTCAAATTTGTCTGTGAGATCAATTTGCTTAACCCTCAAATCGAGTGGCGAAGAGCTATTGACGGTACTAAGGATTTGATTGCCTATAATCTACAGTGTTACCGAAATCAGTGTAAGAACATTCTCTTAAAGATCGCCAAAGGCTATTGAAATGTCTTGCGTACTTTCGCAGACGTTATAATCGTTAGTCCTTATTTGTTCCTAAAGTTAGAAGAAGAATATTGGGAGCTTAAACGATTTTTTTGTGTGTGTTATACTTGCGTTATTATAATTGCGCCTGCCATTGGATACCCTCAGTAACATAAAAAAAATCCCATCTGTTTTGTTGTCGGACAGATATTTCAATGTATGTTGTTTATGTCATCGATCAGTTATTTGCACAGTAACATCTCTCGCAAACGCGCATTAATTACTTGATCCCAGGCTGATAACACCCGACTCTGGTGATATACAATAAAAACAAAATTGATCAGTACTGGAAATGAGCAAAGCAACATAAAAATCCCAAACGTGAATAAACATGTGCTCAAGTTAGTCGTAGCGTACTCTCGAATAATTTATGTTGTTATAATTATTTAACTATCTGAATTAGTGCCATTTTGCTTGGTTGGCTGGCAGGAGTTTAGAGTCATGCTCAGGACATTTGATGTTTATACTGGCATGCCAACGATGTTTTTACATTAATTGATACCAGATGCAAACGTTGGAATCATAAAGTTATACTTTTCGGGGGACATACGATAAATTCAATTTTGGAAACAACTTACCACATCCCTACCATGTTTGATTAGAATGTAATAAACGACCATCGAGTAAATTCAGTAAAATCACAACAGTGAACATACATACGAGAAGACACTTTTTAACCAAAATAGACTCTGGTACGTCCTAATTGGAAATGTCTTTGAATTAAAATATGGATATAAATAAATAAATAAACAATATGATCACGCCAGAGTAGCGGAAATACCACTGAATGTGGCGTAACGCACCAATCAATCAAACAACCCAACGTCCTATGAAATATTGTATCGTGTTATAATGTGTTGTTTTCATCGATCCATTAAAATGGATTACCTTTTGTTCTTATTTATTCCAATCAATTTCTTTCCTAACGAATTTCGTCAGATAGTGCACGGTTCCAGCTTCAATAGATTGGCATTTCACCCAAATAGGGCGGTAACAGAGAAAAATGGAAACAGTATTGACAATTATCTCGTATCGATCTCTTTTTCTTATTCTTTCTTGTGTTTGAAAAAAATATGTAGTATTACCAGCACGGGGTCGGCGTGAGGTCAAGTCCGAATTGCGGTCATCGCCTTACATTGTCGGTTTGTATCTTAAGTTTGACAAGTCACATGTGGCCGCAATCAGGACATATCGATTAGATGCAGAGGAACAGTTAATAAGCTCAAACAAACTCAATATTGACCTGATATACTTGTACTTGGCGATATACTTTTTCCATTGTGTATTTGCCTAAGTATACACATTAATTGAAATTCGCTGACTGCCAATGCCGGTCACACATTGATTGTGCCCAAATTGGTAAGTCATACGAAATTATATTCATAAACTTCATAAATCGTTATCTAATAATTGTTGTTATTTAGTATAATTTTAATACTATTGATAGCCAATCTCACAGAAAGCAATTGCTTTTCAACATCTGTGGTGACTATCGAGTCAGGGCACTTGTTCCATCCTATTCTCGGACAAATTTCTATTTGAATATCATTTAATAGACATGTTCGTTTTTATTTGCTACATGAAAATAATGCATTTTGCTACCATGGATTACACAAATCCATATTCTTGTTGTACATGGACATGGATAACTCTACGGAACCGAACTGTCGACTTTGTGGCTTTATTTAATATAACACGTTTGTCAGTGACGTTTGTCAGACAAAATGAGAGCATAGTGACGGGTTTATTCCTTATTTAATCGGATATTATTACACTAAAAACATCTGCTTGTCGCAGAGCGTCGTCATTGGTTGATGCCCTGACCATTCTTAGATAGTTTTCATCAGGTGACGTTAAAGCGGTACTATGTGTGAAATAAATAAATTATTAAAATCTTTTTTTTTTTTTGCAGTTTATAAATCGTTAAGCAGACTATTGTAATTCTATTCATTTGTGAGTTAGTTATGTTTGTTTGATTTCTTTAAATATAACTGCTAGTATTGTCGATGAAGCCATATTTCATAATGCTGTTTTTTAATTTGTATATGTACCAGATTGAATACTCGGAAGATGTATGCCGAAAATATGTTAACAGGAATAAAAAAAATGTTTGTGGTCTGTCTTATGGAGATAGATCAAAGAACTGAAATATGTGGTGAAGATAAATTATTTGTGTTTCAGTTATCATTCAACCACACATCAATTCTGGTACGGTTATAATAGTCTACTCAACTAAAATAAATATAAATTGTCGACACTTTTAGACGCCAAAGTATTATTCTCTACAAATATGTTTTGTTATCTATTACGCTATGGATGAAGTTGGTTAAATGTGCCAATCGACATTAAATGTCTGTCTGTCGCGCCAACAAAGAAACAGGCTAGCCAGTGACCGAGTTCTTGTCCCGGTCGAGACCAGCTAAATCTTCTTTCTCTACAAGTAAAAATTATATCATAAAGTCAGTAGTAAGCTGCTTGTTTCTTTGGTTGGGGTTTACCGTTGGGGTTTTACTGTTGGTCGCCTAAAAACCGATTAAAAACCGACAAGAACG
>JARFOD010114672.1:0-15098 GCA_031763545.1 Mopalia muscosa
TTTTAAATAAATGAAGAGAGAAAAATGAGCTTGGGTTTGGTTTTGTTTTTTTCTTCACTTGTATAAGGGTTTATACAATTGTGCAAAGAATTGTGTTGTCGGAACGCTATCTTTAAGCCATGCCTGTTTATCAATCCAAATTTACGCCTTGAAATAAAAATAATTTTTAACAATATAGTAATGTCCACGGCATCGTAGACCAACAACAAACAGTGGTGTCACATTTCAGAACTATGTCTTTTTAGTTGAAAGGGTAGGTTGATGCCTGATCAAACACTGCGTAGAAATTGTTTCGTTCGGACAACTGGCTTAATATTTGTCAATTTACTAACAGTTTATGGACCATTTAACAGGCACATATTGCACTAGATAAATCCGTTTAGTTTTGTTAGAAACATTATGATCAAGAAATGCCATAAGCAACCCATAATGCATCATTTTTAAAGTTACGTTCTCCTGAAGTTTCTTCTTTCTACCACACATGATACGTTACAACAGGGGGCTCGGTCCTGGATGTCGGTTAGCTTATCTATTTGACAGTTGCATACTTCTAGTAAGGAGACTTCTGTTATAATATATTGACAGTCTCATTTAATTACACCTTAACTCTTTGTGTAGTAAAACAGCTGGGGTCGTTACCAGGGGACTTCTCGCTTCGTTCTCAACGTTATTCTCGGGCCTACCTCGAGATTTTTTACGGTACAAGCTGGGTCGACCCCCTGAGTGTCCGCCCTTATTCTTTTCTATATACAAGATCATAAAATACGATCTCTATGGTACCGAGCCTCTGAATCATAATAAACAGGATTGCTGACTTAAGAATACAACCGATTGAAAAAACTGATGAAATAAAAGCTATTTATCTCAGTTGTTTTTTATGTTAGCACTACAATAGTTTCAAAAAGAAACGTAAGTATTTTACAAATTTTACTCGTTTATCGCGGGAACATACACACACATTCTCAAACATCAAATAAAGGATTATTTCCAGAAAATTTTACTAATACGTAATTGACACACATGTTGAGAGATCCTAAATATACTTGATCTGTCCGCAGAATCGTTTCTTATATCCTAATTAAACAACGTCAATCGCCAAACAAATTTGCATTTTGTAACCATCAAGTACCATCTAGCTTGTCAACCCAGACTGGGAACTTTGGGGAAAACCCGCGTCATTACTGTCTTACCAGGCAGTCGCGAGGGGACTCAACTTACACGAAAAAACCATAGGCGCATACAAGTTTGAAAATATGTAAATGTAGGTCAACATAAAATTGAACAATTAAACTTAGTATCTTTATAATTTGTTAGTTTGTTTGATTGGGTGACTCTGGATTGAATTGGTAGGCCTATGCAGTTGAAAGACATCACAGCTTAGTCCCGGTGTATTGATACAACTGTCTGGTTACGATCGCACAATTAACGCCGTTTTCGCGAATATCACTACATTCAAAATGTTCCTGGTTTATGACCAAACGGACTGTACACAAAGCATGGAGGTAAGACGGCTACCTGTATTAATCAAATGACAATTACGCCCTCAATCAGTAGAGATGTCGCCCTGAGCGTAGAGACTCTCACGTATGAACCAGCCATTACATTACAAGGTGCTCAACTGCGATTAAAACTTAAGCAAGGGAAACAATATCAAATGTGTGCGCTAATATATGAATGACAACTTCGTGAGGTGGATATACAATTCTGCATACAGAAGCTATCCCACGTTTTGTTGAAGCGGGCGACCTATAGACTTTCATAGGGCCTTTGGTGATGTTTTGCCGGAGGGCAACAACAATTCTCTTGGCGGTCCTGTTCACCTTTAAGGGTGTTTTCCAGAGCAGAACTAAACAAATATAAGCTATATAGGTAAGAAACTTGGCAGTCGCATTTATTGACATAATGTACTAGCTAACTTTGGTAAGTTAACAAATACCAAATTAGCACTTTTTGATAGCGAATTCCGGTTTAATTCTTAGCTATATTCTCGCGTTAACTATCCCTTTGAGGGTCTATATCTCACCCTATATCTCACCCCGGAGGGCGATTAATTTACTCACTAAAACTCTTCTTGTAATAACTTATCGCGGTCTGTGTTCACAGAAAGCCCGCTAATATATAGCACAACCGGCAAGCCAAGCAACGTTACGACAACGTTTTACTGTGGTCTTGTAACGTTGTTGCAACGGAATTTTGTGGACTACCAGTTATATTGCTCCAGCCTTAGAATACAACCACACGGCAACGAAACAGAAACGTAACAGCTACGTTGTAATATGGTTGTTTCATCATTTAACGTTTTGACAACGGTGTTATTACGTTGTACAAAACGCTATCAATTCACAACAGTCACAACGTAGTACATTTGTGTTGTCACAACGTTAAACTACAACGTTCCCCGTCACGCTTTGACAACGTTATGATAACGTTGTATCGTTAGATTGGTACAAACTGACAGCCAAATTCAGTTGTAGATTTACATTACAGTAACGTTGATTTTTGTTTAGTCTACAACTTTAGGTATGCAAAGTTGCACCAAAGTAGTGTGTTTACTGGGACGGGCTAATTTCTTCTTCTTAGCTCTATATATACCTATCTCAACCCATGCATGTCAGAGGATGAAAATTGATCACCGGCCTCTCAAAACATATATCTGATTTTTTAAGATACGCTGAACACCATGACTAGGATTTTACCTACCTACAATATTTCTTTTCTGTCGGTTTTCAATTTTACTTGATGCAAAGGGAGATAACTTAAGCATGTCAACTTCATTTGAACGTTTGGGTGGGAAATAGGAGATATTTTGGTAACGACCCCAAAAAATTGAGAAAAATCAAATATATGTTTTAAGATGTTAACGATACCGGCGGATCAAATTCCAGTCTCAGACACGAACTGAAGTAGTCAGGGCATAGGGCTCAGGCGAAGGAATTAGACAGATATGTTATGCTGATTAATATAAGTTTACTTGTCTGGGAGGATAGGCGAGAGAATGTGTGTCAGGTAAACGTGTCAGTCATATGCTTCATGTTCAAGATTAATGAAACGCCGAATTGAAATCTATATACTTTGATGTTCTGTTATCTGTTTGGGTATAGCCTCCGCTTTCTTGTCATGTTAATTAATGATAATAAATATAGCTCTGTATCTTAGTGTATATAGTGTTTGAGCAAAACCTTGATTTTTTTGTCGGACTTCTCTTAACTCAGAAAAATTACGTTCATAACAGATTTATTCCAAGTCATGTGGTTTAAATCGCTCTCTAATTTGTTTTCTTGAAAATTCGTGATGAATACAAATTTATTTATTTATTTTTTTTATTTTTTTTATTTTTTTTATTTTTTTATTTTTTTTCGTGGAGCTGGAAAAAAAGTACACACCTCTGCTGGGAAGCGAACCCGGCACATATTGATAGAAAGGCTCACACTCAAATATTACGCGATTGTTTTACTAAAAGGCTCATTTGAGAAAGAGGATGATTTGTTTTACGCTAAACTGAAAAATTTTATTTACTATAAATTATGATATAATTTAACTAAGGTACACAAAAGGATTTGGCGTAATACACCTATATACATATTTTGAATAATTGAAGAGAGGAATATTGTCTTGCCTCCGCCGGGATTCCAGCCCGGAACATGTATTTTTTATAAATATATCATGTAAAAGAGTATGCATTTATGACCGGTGGTAAGTATTGTTTCACCGTTATTTTACAGGTAACGACTCAAACAGGTTGATGGGAAACTGAATTAACAATTTAAAATGGAAATGCAAGGATCTGTCATGTAACCAATATTGTTACTGTTACCAATGGAAACAACAACAACGACAACAAACTAACAGCGAAATAATAATAAAAGTCGTGACAAATGCAGCAGTAAGCTGGCACAGAAAGATTGCGTGAATAATACTCACAAAGTCAAACCTGGGACCAATATAAAATATTGGCTGAACTAACGAACAGTTTTCGATGATAACGGGCAAACATTTCCAAGAGTAGGTTATATTCCACAGTTAAGAAGTGTAAAATTCCAGAATTAGGCGACGTTTTTCTCCGCGACTTACTTCAAAATTGGACGCAACTATTTCTGCATTAAAAGCTTAGCTTATGTCACAGTTACGTCAAGTGAGAACTAGTTCCGATCAGTTTCAGTGGACCAGTTGACGATCGACGGCAACTAATCAGTCGTATACAGCTTTGAATGTGACGTAAGCGCATCTGGTTCTATCGGCAACTAGTTGCCGACCAGTTCCAGATAGTCATACATGTTCTTCTTTCTACGTCCAGTTGCAACTGATCGTGGTCAGATCTAAGCAATCCCAAGTTACATAAGCGCTCCAACGACTGCGATCAACTAGTTCCAGTGAGTTGCGTCTAGTCTTTGAGGTGTGGGGTTTTTTGTGACATAGGCTAAGCGCTCAGTTGTCATCAGTCGCCGTTAGTTCCATATCATCGCAGTGTGACATAAGCAGGGCTTAAGAGACATTTATAACTACTGTGCGCAACATACCTAATGATTACGACCAATCCAATGGGAGCCTCGTACTGTCAAAAAGTGGACGTTGCCAGTGGTCCTCTGAAGTCAAAACGGTCGAGATTCGTAGCCTTTTCAGTAACCCCACAATGTATAAATGTGTGTGACGTCATTTGAAAGCTCCACTACCGCGACTGTTGTGACGTCAGAGGACCGCTTTGCAATGATTCAATAACTCCCTTTCAAACTTTCCAAGCCTCCCATTGGCTAGGCTATGTCCAGAGCTTGGCCCTCCACATATATTTGATAGAGAGGGGAGTGGTGGCGGTGGATACATATGATACACACAGTTTTTGTTTTGTTTTATAAAACTATCTTTCCTCGAAATGTTAGGCTTAAGGCAGCTATTTACATTAAAATTGGTTTAAAAAATTACAATTTCTTATTGTTTAATTGAGTACGTTTACTGTTGTTTCATATAGAAACCCTTGAGTGTCACAGGGGCTGTCAAGCTACCTTCAGAATGTAAACATCACCCCTCCACAAATGGTGCTAAATACACTCAATGTGACCTACTTAGGCTATAATATTACACTAACCAGAAACCTCCACTCAATTACTTAACACCAATCCCAAATACTCCCCAAAAAACAAATTTCCAGGACCAGAACAAATAAACACACTAATTTTATTAAGAACTATATTCGAGGCTGACAAAATGCAATTAAATAATGGAGTCTTACGCCATATACCAGCAATTAACGCCCTTGTAAAACACCAACCCAGCAAACTCCTAGCGGCGCTTCAGGTCAGCTCGGTGGGTAAGGGAAACAACTCTCAATGTGACTGGTAACAAAGTAAGACACGACGGGGATGTCACCACAAACATGTAGCATAAAAAACTTCGCTCTGGCTTTATAGCTAACATACAAAATAGTTTTACCTCTAAAATTTAAAAGCATAATCTCAAATAAAAGTTGATCATTAATACTGAAGACCTCTTGAGCTGAATGCTCTGAATTTATGGTTAACTTTGTGTTGTTCTTTTGTTTGCTTAACACTTTCTTTCATTCTCCTAACAGAGGCTTGGTCTTCCAACAAAGAATTATTGAATGTCCAAACCCCCCTTCCTATTTGGCAAATCGCGCATCGTTAAGGTAATGGAGAGTTGTCAGAACTTTAGCTTGGGTGTATTTGTATATTACCAGAAGTCTGTTAACTAGAAGTATGCAACTGCCATATATAGATAAGCTAACCAGCATTGGGGACCAAAACCCTTGTTATAACGCATTATGTGACATAGTACACAAGAAAATTCAGAAGAACGCAACTTTAAAAATGATGCATTATGGGAAGCTCCTGGCGTTCCTCGATCATAATGTTTCTAACTAAACGAAACGCATTTACCAAGTGCAGTATGTGCATGTTAAATAGGCCATAAATGGCAACTAAATCGACAAAATATTAAGCTAGTCGTTTGAACGAAAACAATTGCTTTACGCATTGGCTGGTCGGGGATGGAATTACCCAGAGTTCCTCACTATCAAAGACACAAGTCTGAAATGTGACGCCGTTTCTTGTTGGTCTACAATCGCGTAGACATTACTCTATGGCAGTTACAAACTTCTAGTGAAGTTTACCTGCGGCTCAGGGTTGAAATTTCGCCATTCCTAATTCCTCCCTCTTAGCCCTACGGCCCTATGGGCCGGCCTATCTCAACCCATGGTGAAGGTTGGAAATTGGTCCGCCGCTATCGCTGGCCTGTCAAAACATATATCTGATTTTCTCTGAATCGTTTTAGATACCAAAATCCCAGTTATCTAGCTCCTCTTTTCTTTCCTGACGTTTAAATAAAGTTTTATCTGAGTTTCTCGCCAGAGTTGACACGTTGAAGTTATCTCCCTTTGAAATAACAAGATTGAAAATCGTCTGAAAAGAAATATTGCAGGTAGGTAAAATACTAGTCATTGTTTCCTGTGTATCTAAAAAAAATCAAATATAAGTTTTGAGAGGCTGGCGATAGCGGCGGGTCAATTTCTAACTTTTACCATGGGTTGAGATAGACGGGACGTTGGGCTAAGACGGAGGAATTAGCACTGTACATTGTTCTACGTGCTGACCAGGTTTTAAGAATCTATTAGTTTCTTTTTTATCTATGGAGTAATGGAAAGCAGTCATGAATAAATCCATTGAGAAGACTGATGTCTATGTATTCTCTACATTAATAGTAGGCCTATATGTTTGGGTGTCTATTTAATTATGATTGACTTGTTGATTCATGTATTGCCCTTATCCAGAGGGCTTTATTTTATTATGTATATTTAAGGCGGTTTCATTGACTGGTTAAACACCTAATCGTTTTTTAAACACTCAGGTTATATAGTGTCGAATTAAGACGCCCCTGGCCCACCGTATTGATCCCACATGGAGGCCTGTGACATATGTCTGCATCTGTAGATATGTCTCTAGATGTTTATAACTGTGTCCCTCTATTCCATGTGTACAACTTATTTTGTGTTAAATACTGCTCTTTCAACTGTACCTGCACATTTCATGTTCTGCCTATTGTTTAAAATACCACAGTTCAAATTTTCAGTCAATACCATGTATTATAGTTTTGCGCTTTTTTATATCCTGCAGCAACTATCACCAACTGTTGCAAATAAAATGTCAATCTTAGTGTAATGTAAGGACTGTTTGGTCTAGTATTTGCAATACTTCACTATTTCACCTCGCTTTTTGGTTGATTTAATTTGTATACAGCCTGGAATAATTCAACAAACGTCAGTAGTATTATGATGTGTTGATAAGATCGTTCAATGATATTATCGCCAGTCTTGTTGCACTTTTGTACTTATTCCTAGGACCGATTTCACGAAGCAAATTCTGTCCTAAGTGAAAAATCAATAGTCTTAAATCCCACATTGTACTTAGCTTATACCGTTTTTGTTTCCTTTTTGCTATTTACTTAGTGTTGTAAAGATATAAAGCCTAAAATACCCAGTGTCTAAATTCAAATGTTGTCCCCATTCCCACCAACTGCATCTTTCTGTTGTTCAGATAATCGACAAAGGCCGATTGCTCGCAGGGCTTTTAAATTTAATCCACTATACTATATCGATGTCAAATCTTGAAGCAAAAACGAACAAATTGGTGAAAGATGTGTTTCAGATCGGAAACCTCATTTTTCAACGTAATTTACTTACATGATATCTGGGGAAAATCTATTAAACGAAATATACTCTCCCAAAAAAAAACGCAACATCACAAACAAAATTTAAAACATAAATTCTTCCAGAAATGTGCGTATTTTGAGACATGACAATTACATGATAATGTTATAATGTACATGTCCGATAATTGAATATAAGCACCTGATTATGGCTGTTGATCACAGGGGACTTTTTGGTCAGTCTTTGTGTAACGGTGCAATAAGAAGGCGTAGGGAAAAACTTAGCACAGTTGCACTTGCAAATCATGCCTAATCATTAAGCGAGTTTAATGACTATAAAAGACACATAGCCGTTCAATTGAATTCAGTTGTTAAATTGTTTCTCCAGCTGGCTACGATATGCCAAGACTAGACGAAGCTACCCGGAACGTCGTCATTGGTCGTCTCCTGGCGGGTGAATCACATAATGCAGTCGCTAGACTTTATCATGTCCACCGGACTACAAGTTCCAGGCTCTTCCAACGGTACCAGCAATCCGGTTCAACAGTTGACCGTCAACGTTCTGGTCGACCTAGGGTCACACCAGCAGTCCAAGATCGCTACATCTGGTAATTTCATCTGAGAAACCGGACCGTAAAAGCAATAGAAACCGCATCAAATGTGCAGGTCTCCGGAGAATATTGGCACACCCGGTTAGAAACCGTCTCCGTCAAAACTGCTTACGCGCCAGACATCCTTACTTTGGCGTAGTACTGAGAAAACAGCATCGAAGTGCAAGGGTCCGATGGTGCAACAGATTAAGGGACTGGAACCCGCGAAACTGGAGTCGAGTCTGATTTAGCGATGAATCCATATTCAAGCTGCAGAGAAGAGATGGTCGTTTACGTGTCTACAGACGCCGGAATGAGAGGTTCGCAAGGAACTGCGTCCTTAAGGTCGAAAATTTCGGCGGAGGAAGTGTGATGATATGGGGTGCCATCCCTAGCAACCTTAACGCCGTTCGATACAGATCAGGTTTTGACAGCACATAAGTGCATGCTGCCCATAATAGCCCTTACTGGTTCAATGCAATTGTGATCATGGGTCAATTATGGTTTCGTTCATATCAGCCATGACATTTGACTGAATCAATCCAGTATCGGCCCGTTACCTGGCAGCCTAAAGGAAGCCATCATTCATTTACGAGATACAACCCGATGCAGGTCCAATCCCGGCTATTGGCATGCAGTTTATTATTTTTGCAAGTCATCTTTCCGACAAACCAATAATGGATCAGAATTGGGCCATTTAATCCCGGAATGAACTGAAACGGAATTCTGGAATGTCCACGTTATGTGTCACAGTATTACATTTTTGTATAAACGTTCGCCTGCGTGAAAATTGTGTTTGATTAGTTTGTCGTTGGTTCAAAATTCATGATAATTTTTATGTTAATGAAATAACAATAACAACAACAACAACAACAGTATCATACATGTCAAATTGGACAAAATGGAGAAAAATACTAATGTTTTTTGTGTGTGTGTGTGTGTGTTCAGAAGCTGTATTGAAAGTACGTTTTCCAGCACAGATAAAGATGTACAGAAAGAAATAATGATTTGGCTACGGAATGACGGTGATATACGCATGGTGGTAGAAAAAATATCTATAAAAAGACAAGTTAATAATTAAAACCACACATCGGTGATCTTTATCGTGTAATAAATTGCTGGCTTTATTTTGTATACCTAGTCTCTGTTCTAAGTTTGATAAGGTTTTGGTAAGATTTTCTTCACGTTATCAAATATTAAATTATACAATGTGGTATATACAACTCTAGTTGCTAATTTTGGGTCATATATATACAGAATGACTAAAACTGACATGTGGTTACTATTTGGTTAAATCAAACAGTATTGATATACGCTGTAAAAAAATAATAAACACAGACTTGTAAATAACACGTTGAATAATTAATAGCTATAGCAACAACTAGTCCACTAAAGAAAACACTTCCGGTCCAGAACTGGATCGTTATTGGATTAATACTGGCTTTGTTATGGGTCATGGTAGCATGCATTGGACCAGAATTAAAGTAATATGGACCAATTATGAACCAGCATTGGGGGGATATGGTACTCCGGCTTTAAGCCAATATAGACTGGCCCAGAGATGGATTGACAACGGCTCCTACCGGGTGGATACAGGTAGCCATAATCGGACCGGTGTTGCGCCAATGTGTACGGCGGTAAAGGCGCCAAATCGCCGGCCGTAATTGGACCAATTGTAATGGCATTATTGGCCCATTGTGTAAATGTTATCTGGGAATCGACCTCCGTAGAGAAGTTTTTCAGCACGACAACGCTCGGTCGCACAGAGCTCGTGCTACTGTTGAGTTTCTAAATAAACAGAACGTAGCAGTGTTGCCCTGACCGTCCAAATCACCAGATTTGAACCCAATAGTACATTTGTGGGATGATTTGGAAAGACGCGTGCGCAGTCGATATCCAGCGCCGCAAAATATGCAAGAACTGCAGCAGGCTCTTGAGCAAGAATGGAGGAGAATTCCGCAACACCGTATTTGTCGATTGATCATGTCTATGCTGAGGCGGGTCCGTGCATGCTGTGTTACAGGTTAATGGTGGGCACAACAGATATTGACTTTGCATTGACGTCATCTGAGCGCTATGGACTTTAATGTGATTAGTTTTGACATTTGAATGAACTTTAAAATTTGAACAACCAGTGTACTTAATTTCAATGTAATTTGATATCTCTGTATTTAAAATGATGTTAAAAATTCTTACTTTTATTAAAAAAAAGTTAATGTTGCGTTTTTTGGGGGGAGAGTATATTTTGTTCTGCAGTAAGCCACCTCCGCAGGATCAACATGGCTCTGCAGTTAGTCATGCAAAAAAATGCATGGCTCTGCACCAAACCAATTATAAAGGAACTATAATGGCGTCGACACTACAGATGGTGGCAGATAAACAGGAATGTCATTGCCATGTTAGCCATGTAAAAAAAAACCTGATCCTGTTGTTAGTCACTACATTCCTACAGAGCTTTGCAGAAAGTCATTCAAAATTATCCACATTGACCTGTAGCTAGTCACTGCAAAAAGGAACTATATGGTTCTACAATAGGTCATTTCAAAGGGAACTAAACGTGTCTGTAGTTAGTGACTTCGAAAGGAACAAAGTGGACGTGTAGCTGTATGACAGTGTTACTAATACCTAAATCACATTTGCTGCAGTGGTAGTGGCGTCTGGAATATCGACGGTCAATATCAATAATATATTATAGGACCGTCACAGCATCCTCACGATCACACACTATAGCAGTCACATGTTTTAGGGTAGCCAAACTATTTTGAGAAGACAAAAAACTTACTGCTGACATATACTGCCTTTGGAGCTGTTTTTTTATACAAAGTTTGATCATACGGTTATTGTGCAGCCAGACTGCCACGGGGCCGTGCAGATGTGGTGGGCACCGGGTGCCGGTGCGTAGGCTTTGCGTTGTGCACAGGGTGTGCCGTATACCACAAGGTCAACGTATGGCCGCCTTAATTCTTGGAATTCCTGCAGCTGCGGCGATTTTGTAGGGGTCCGCAAAAGTCAGTTGTAATTGATATGATCCAAGGCTAGCTGCACTGCAAGGCCACTGTTTACCCGAAAAATGCTCGCCGTCGAACCGCTCTATGGCATTTGGCGAACCTAGATATAATAAAAGGTATAACACAGCGTTATAATTCGAATCCTACCCTTACGGCCAGTAAAAGATAGGAATATGCCCTAGGGCGACCCTGAAGCCACCACAGACCCTCTGCGGCCCAGCATGAATATTTCAATTTCAGGGGCAAACTGCTGCCGCATCCTAGCCGTAGACCATTTTTTATAGCCTTAGAGTGCTGGTCCATTACAATGTAGTTAACACTTTCGATTAAACGTTGTTAGATCTGAGATTGATAATGGTAGCTTTAACAAAGTGTAGTATTCTACTTTATCTAAATAGCTAAAGGAATTGGAAGACCTGAATCCTAAACTAATCCTAAAAATATTCGGAAAGTAAAACTGATTAACACATTATTTCTGGTTAAAAGCTGCCTTGTTACAAGTAATTTTTACCATTCATTTCAATACGGTTTTTATGTGGCCGAACAATGGCTAACATTTACCTTATTTACAAACATTTTTTTACAATTTATTTCAACAATTATGATTCCTATGTACTCCTATTTTACTTTGACAAGAGATAGAGAAAGACCTTTTTGTAAAATGTTCCCATTTTGATATAGAAAGCTTATTAAACGGTACATGTATGTAAGTAGATAGTGTTTTACTTTTGCTTCAAACGTTTGATTTATAACTTTAGTGCAAATTAAGTTTTGGTATTGTTCGAATATACATGCTGTATATGCAACCATATCTTAAAAGGCTACTTTAAATGTACTCTTATTGTTATATTCATTTTCATCATTACGTTATTGGTATTATTCTTTTTTACATTATTAATGTAAAAGATAAATAGACGTTTTGTTAAATGGACATTTTTATGCACTCATATGTTTTTAAAATTATTTTTAATAACTTTACTTTCTGGAAGTATTGTCTACGTTTGACATCGTTTAAATGATGTCGTAGAGTAGTTAAAAGTCATACAAGAAATATAGTATATAATTCAAAATTAGGTTTTCCTTTGCTTTTATTTTACAGTCAATCTTTGAGCAAAGATCTTACCACTATACATACTTTGAATTGTGAACTGATATAAAAGAACACCAAGGAAGATAATTAAAGTTATTATCAATTTTGATCAGTTTTTTTACTTTTGGTGTATTATAGAATCGGTTCCTACAAGCAGTGTGTGCCATTCATTTTAATATGGTTCCTGTATGTATGTGGTCGAACATTGGCTAACAGCGACCTTGTTACAAATATCGTGTACAGTTCATTTCAATATGGTCCTTATGCGGTCAAACATTTGCTAATAGCTACCTTGTTTAAAAATATTGTATACCATTCATTTCAATATGGCTCCTTTGCGGCCAAACACAGACTAACAGCTACCTTGTTTACACAGGGTATAAGGCGGAATATACTTCCTCATGTTTAACAAAAAACCTCACTGGATAGGCTCATTTACCATTCTCTCTGTTTTCACTATTTGACCTGTCATTTATAAGATAGGTTAACACTCTTACGTGGAAAAACAGCTCTCCGAGGCGATGATGTCTGTCTAGCAGCTGTTTTTTCTAAACACGACCATTAACAAGGCACACTTTACCAATAGAGTGCTTGTGTAAACACAATGTTGTGTACGATTAACATTCTCCAGAGTATCACCCTCCATGTGATGACCGGAATCTGAATTTGCGTGTTTATAGTTTTTTTATGTGTAACACTGATAATTTTGTCTTTGATGCTGGGATTGAAAGGATTTCGGAAAGGATCATACTATTATCCTCTCTTTATAAGTCAACGTCTTGAACAGACGGTCAGCTGTGTAGAAACACAATGTCCAAGAAATTATTCACTTCACCAAACTAGGAAATCTATAATTATGACTATTACCTGACGTCAACAGCTTTAAGCTATTCGTGATAGGAGCTAATTAATCCGTAGTGCATAATTGGCTGATGCGTTACCTGCGAGCTAAATTAGTTATCAATTATGTATTGGCTTAGGTCTAGATATTAATATCCAGGTATATAAAGAGCTATCAAACTCAAAACAAAGTCATATGTTTTCGTAATCAACCAAAGTAAAGATGATGGATAAGTAATACGGATCGGAAATGACTCCATAAATTTTGTATTGATATTTACTGCCTTTGCTTTTTCCAACATTTGATTCTGCAATTATAATTGAGGGAGGCTGTTTAGCCTCGATATGACTTACTGATGGGCATATATGAAAAAACAGGTTAGGTTCTTGAATGACGCACTTATATATATTTGTTGATGTTCTAGTATGGGCTTTATTTGTTAAGGTATGATAAAATACATTTATTCTATATAAGTTGTATTTCATTCTAGTGTGGGATTTATTTGTTCAGGTGTGATAAAATACATTTATTCTATAAGTTGTATTTTATTCTAGTGTGGGCTTTATAATCGAAAGGTGAACACTGATATAAATAAATTTAAATTGATTATCATTTTTAGATTTGATGCAAGACAAAGTAATTGAGAAAAATGTCCTCGTTAAAATTCATTTGAAATGATACTATTTTGGAGTTAATTTTAATGCGGATATGGAACTTGGAGATTTTACTTTATTGGGAGATTGTAATAAAGTTTGTTACCATTAATGGAAGTAGTATGCTGCATATTTTGTGGTAGAGACACAGCATATGTTGTGAAATTCTTTAGTGGTGGGTTGATTATCGATTTACTTGATGGCTATGACAGAGGTAATCGTGGAAAGAAAGTGGAGGTTCACCAGGCGGGATGAACTAATAGCAAAGTCCGGAAAACCATTTTTGTCAGTATGTCAGTATACATGTTTGTTTACTTCATATTTTCCTGCTTTCTAGTCTATATAACTTACACATGATTCGAATGATGCGTTTGTTTGAAAGATAGCCAGAGATAGGTGGGTTGGGGAATTGCTGGCATTATATAACAGGATAGTTTTAAAGATAATATTAGACAAGTTGATGACACAATTTTGTTAAATCTTTATCTTTTATATTATAGCTTATGCCCACACATCTGAGAAAAAACTAAGCACAGTTGATTGTTAGAATTTATAGTGGGATGAAATTCTAGTGGGCGATGATAATGTAGACCCATTTGTGAACGTTTTCTTGGCCCGGAGCGATACAGCCGGGGATTTACCCTTCGCTTTGGAAATACGACAACAAACGCTACAACTAACGAACTCATTAATTCTCTTACTTAGTGGAGAAGGTATGCCTGGATGACAACAATATTTAAAACGCACATGGAAATCGGATTAAAACAACACGGACACTTTTATTCAAAACTATCTATCTCGCGGGAGCGACGTGAGCTTATAATTAGGCGAAAAGTCATAACATCATAAGTAAAACTTTATGGATTTTCAACTTCTGGGTTTATTCATACTAACGTTTCAGTGCAGTTTCAAACTTATAAGAGTAATAACTTTAATAGTATGTATTTCTCTCTTCATTTATTTAAAATATATGTACAGTTTGAGGCACCACAGGTGTAAATAAAAAGTACAAAATTGGGAAAGGCTAATGATGGTAATAACATTTAGAGCATGTTATATACAGTTTGGGGCATCACAGCTGGCTTATATAATACAGAGTTGGATAATAGTTGTGATATGAAAACTAAACACATATAATAAGGAAAACAAACCATACTGCATGACTGTTACACAGGTGTTAAGATTTGAACAAAAGAGACTGATTGGGAAAAGGGGAAGGGGGTTAGCGTTTCACAAAGATGATTAGATCATCATAAGAAGGGG
>JARFOD010114683.1:0-15097 GCA_031763545.1 Mopalia muscosa
TCCGCGATCTAACGTGGTTACCACGATGAGGGGTTATTGATATTTCCACGATCTAACATGGTTACCACGATGAGGGGTTATTGATATTTCCACAATCTAACATGGTTACCACGATGAGGGGTTATTGATATTTTCATGATCTCACATGGTTATTGATTGATTGATTGATTATTTATTCACCCAAATATGTATAACATGCACGTAATAATGCATTAGCGGGAATAAAGCTCGATTGTCTTGTTCTATCCCAGAATTAAATTTTGTTTAACATAGGTGGCAAACACAATGGTTATGTGCTCTGATATTTACATATAAATTAACAACATAAATAAATAAAATAACGAATGTAGGTACATTAGGGGTAATTATGTACACCAAGGCGAAAATTATTTAAAGACACCAAATGCGTTTTAAGTCTAGATTTAAAAAGAGATTTAGTAGGCAGTTTGTTTCATTGCATTTTAATGAGTAAAATGATAAATAAGTTCTGAAAGGAGGTTGTGATAATTCATTTCTTCTGGTATTATACTGATGGGTATTAATAAGTCTGGTAAAATAATTTTGATATATTTTCCGGATGATTCATAAAGCGATGAACGAAAGTAAGAACTGAAAAGGTATAATAATCAATGAGTGGAATGATATCCAGCTGTTGAAAAAGGGGGTTTGTATTAGTAAGACGATGAGATAAAGTTATGATTCAAATTGATCGCTTTTGTAGGATTATCAATCGCTTACGATAGGTTGGATACGTGCTTCCCCAAAGAACGTTCCCATTGGCAGAATATGGATGAATGAGATAATAATAGAGAATAAGCAATGTTTGTTTGTTGACAGATGATTCAATGTGATAAATGACACTTAAATTTCTTGAAATTTTAGAACAAACATAATTAAGATGTGTTGTCCAATTAAGGCGGTCATCAAAATATAATTTTAAAAATTTAAAGTTAGCGAGGCTCAGATATTGTTACACACGGAGTACTTTTCTTTCGTTTTTTATTATGGGGTAATATAATCATGTATTTCGTTTTCTTGGTATTGAGAGTAAGATGTAGCAGCAAGCCAGGTCTGTACTTGTTCAAGTTCATACGACGTTATCACGATGCAAGGTTATTGGTATTTCAACGATCTAACATACAATGTAGTTATCACGATGCGGGTTAATTGTTTTTTCCCACAATCTCACATGGTTTTCACGATGCCAGGTTATTGGTATTTCCACGATCTAACATAGTTATCACGATAAAAGGGTTACTGGTACTTCCAAGATGTCACATGACTATCACGCTGCAAGGTTATTGGTATTTCAACGATCTAATATGGTTATCACGATAGGGTTAATTGTTTTTTCCGCAATCTAACGTGGTTATCGCGATGCAATTAAGCTTCCTTACAGGTATTCCCACGTTGTAACGTGGGTACCCCAATGCATTGACTTATTAGACTAACCGAGGAGTGGGGAATATTCTCTAACGTGGTTACCCCAATACATTGGCTTATTAGACTAACCGAGGAGTGGGGAATATTCTCTAACGTGGTTACCCCAATACATTGACTTATTAGACTAACCGAGGATTGGGGAATATTCTCTAACGTGGTTACCCCAATACATTGACTTATTAGACTAACCGAAGAGTGGGGAATATTCTCTAAAGTAGTTGTAGCTTTTTTCAAACTGGAACATTCATCAAATCATAAAATTCGTTTATATAAGATTTATTAATATAGAACTGAATATATGTTGGCATCAAAATTCAGATTGTATGTAATATCTCCCCCAAAAACGTATTGACATCTTTGGACAAATTATTGTATACAAGTAACCCCTGACAAATCAAAATCAGCCAATGCTTTCGTAAATTGATATAAATCGCTACATTTCGAATTTTGGTGATTATTTTGGTTTATAAGTATTTTAATATAAAATGTTACTCATAACTCGCGGCCCATTCGAAATAAAATATATAAGGAGATTGACGCTTGTTTGATTTGGATTGACACCGTTCTTAAGGTTATTTATCTCGCATGACGGCGTGTCCGCCCACAAGCTGAAGGACACCAGCCCCTCGCCGGGACCAAATACAAAACAGTCACATACAGATCTGCTTCCTGATCGCCTATAGCTGTGAAAGCACCAGGGCAACAGCAAGCGCCCTCCAACCACCGCAAGAACGAGATGGAAGTATCGACTTCATTGATATACTAAGGTTAGAAAGTCCTTGTGACATGTTTGAATAGATCCCTTTAAGCCATATCAAGGACAAATCGACTGATCAATAACCATTCATATGGAAACATCCAAGGGGCGTGTCAGTCTTAACTCTGGCGCCATGACTACCGATTAAGTTTCCAATTCAGTCAATATCTTTGCGTGGGTTTCTTTGTGAACCATTCACTCGATCAATATTTATGGTGGTCAAAATTCACTGAGTAGTTTGGGTTTCTTTGACAACGGATGAACCTATTGCATTGAAAAGGACAAACAGATACATTTCTGGAGAGAAAAACAGTTTTGCTATTTCTCTCTGAACAAATCCACAGTGATAAATCATAGTGTTATTACGCACAGGGATAAGAATATCGAGCCGAGTAGACAATGCCACTCTGACATTACCATGTTCACAGCTGATTGGGGAATTCGTCATGATCGTGAGTTTATGGTTGATGGTTGATATAAACAATAGATTGAACATTACACACTGAAGTTGGAATACCATAGACGTTGCTGTCGTGAGTGGTAGAAACTCCTTCAAAACATTGCATCTAAAACATCTAATATTCTTGGTTGCTTGATACACTTTTAATGTTGGTGGTTGTTTTATTTATGCTGAGTATCGTTTCACATGTAATACCATGTAGCCAGTGTTTGCAATAGAAGTCCGCCAGCAATGCCTAACTTGTAACTTCCCACAGACAACAATGAGATCACGCGGGAACTGCAAACCATTTTGAACGTGACTTACTGTAGTTGATGCTGCTTTACCATACAGGAATGAATAAGTGAAGCGCTTAACATACATGTAGCCAATTGAACCTCATTTGTCTTATATAAGGAAGGAATTCAAGGTATGCCCTAACATGAACCCCGCAAATCAGCTAAAACACATGTTCAAACTGGGCTCCTTAGATCCTAAATACGAGATCTCGCGAGATTAGATTGCATAAATGGAATGTCTAAGCCATGAACCTCATGGAGATTGGTGCTGAAGCACCATGGGTAACAGAAGTTGCGCTAAAAACAGATTCCTACTGCTATAGCAATATGTCAATACTCTGCTAAACAGTAGTAATGTTCCAAGCGTAAACACACAGTCTTTACATATCATTGGAAGAACATTAATTCCAGGTCTAATAAAATGACTGTTCATTTTATGATTCTGTCATTATGACTAATAAGTCTTGGAGTACACCTGTTTTATTAGGATATGTTTGTTGAGTGCTATACGATCGCTTTCTTTCCCTCCAGTAAAGCTTTAAAAATCGTATTGACCAAAAGTCAGACTATTCCCACACAGCAGCTTCTCAGAAAACGGGTTATCTGTTATCAGGTGGAACATGGACCAAGCTTAGTCCTTCCGATTAAGAAACAATCTAAAGAAAAAAGCCATATCTGGTATAAATCGGTTAGCGCTGATATGAAGTGCCGGACAATTCTGTTCCCAGTGGTTTCTCCTACTTAAACGTTACCTTCGCGTATCAATCGTCTTGTAGACAGACAATAAGCGCTCGGTCGTCTCAACAAGCTTCCTTTATTTTTCTAAGCGCTCTAAAACCTAAGAATGCTTTTCAGTGGACTCGGAATCCAAACTACTCAGGCCTGGTACAAATGCCATCTATTCATCCAAGGAAATTGTTCGGGCAAGTGGATTTCCAGCAACATTCATCTAGTATTACTATGACTACGCCATTGGTCTGACCATCACCATCCCCCGATATTTGTCGCCCGATCATCGACAGTGACTTTGTCGGCTAGTGTCTCCTTGCGGAGTTACTCCTGAAATATGATATTTCTGAACCAATCACAAAAGCTCGAAAAATCGCAAGATTTTTCCCTAAACTCCCAGACCAATGGAATAAGCCCCTTGAACGACAGTAGGAGTCTGTGACCGGAGGCCAAAATAATTACGGAAACCAGTGCTCGAAATCAACTTATAAACATGATTAAGAGCAGATTTTGTGTTAATAGATTAAATAACATCCAAATCCAGTCGTTGTATTTTATTTTTAATCAGATGTTGAAGTCTGAAGATGTTTGTAAAGAACTATCAAAACAAATACACGGGCTGTTTTGCGATGGAGCGCGGCGGATAGGTTCCCACGTTTTGGGGTCTTTGCTAACAATACAAATCCAGCATAATTATGAGACTGAGTCGGAATACAAATAAGCAGTGTTATGCCGCATGGTCTCTCTGTGGGAGTCTATATAAAAAATACCATGTGTTCACATGATAATGTAAGTATAACTCACAATTGGTTTTTGATTGATTAAATCCGAAAGCCTGCTTCTGGCGTATATATGTTTTGAATAAACGAAGAGAGACAAATTTGCTAAAACTTAACGTATATGCTGCAGTTACATGTATGTCTACTGCAGATTAGTCAAAACAAAATCGAACATGTTATCTCATTCTAAACATTATTGGCGGACGTACGTACTGAGATTCCAACTCTAAGGTATCCCAGAGCCATCTTTTCGGAAACTAGCTTTCAGCGAACAGTGATAATCGTCGCATCACAGCGTGGATGGAGTTCGGAATACTTTGTAAACAACAACACGTGTTTCGCTTAATCTTTTGATTACCGTTTGAGGTTAAAATGTCTATACTTTGGTTTCGGTTCTGTTGCATTTACTTGTCAAATGCATAGACTCGCCTGTACAGATCAATAAACACTTTATGGTGTTTTTTCTTACGATTTCACATAAGCGCGTACATGTATAAATATTTTGAAAAAAAAAAAAAATAGGTCAAGTTCTATGTCTATACACCCAGCCGAGGATCGAGTCTTTATTTAAACAAAATTAAAAGATGCTATCCATTAAATTTCAAATATAAATTTTTATTTACATTATTGCACACCATCGTATAAGCCAAATAACCTGAAATTATGGTACACCATCGTATAAGCCAAATAACCTGAAATCTAAAGTCAAGTCCAAATTTAACCAAATAAAACCCGACAAAGTGGTATGGTTTTCTTCTGGTATAGAGATTGTGAGTGATACATTGAGGTCTTCCACAGTCTGCGCCGGGTCGGTTCACAAGACACTATGAAACACATTTGGTTACTTATTATCGCACATTTTCCGAGCGTAGAATAAGAGCGACTGGCTGAGCGGTCAAAGTTGCCGGCATTAACTGCTGGCGATTTGGTGCCTGAATCTGATGGACGATACGCTCGATTCCCATGCATGTTTCAACCAGCAAAATTTTCTAAGCTATAGAATATGTTCAAACTAAAAAGTGTTATCCCAAAATAAGTAAAATATTGCAGAATAAACTCGCCGTTATCCGCTTCGGACTTTTTCTACATGATGTGACCGTTTATCAGCCGTCTTTCTAGATGCTGTTGATGCATATCTGAGGGATTGTTGTGATTTCTACTTTTGATTCCAACAGTCGCTGCTGCTTGAAATATTTACTTTTACATCAGTCTCTTTCTTCTACACCGTCCACACCGCGAAACCGTCATGAGTAGAGGTAATTCACCCATCAACACTTTATTAAACCGCTGACCCAAGACACTCATTGTCGATGGTAGTATATTAGACTTGCTTGATTTTTCTCATGTTGGCTTCAACCCGGAAGCCATGAAGTATGTTTTTTTAATTTTTATTTTCTTGGGTTTGGCAAAGTTTTGATTCGGCAAATCTTTGAGTATTTCATTACACACTTGATTGTGATTTGATTTTTCAGCGAATGTATATGGTGTAAAGTTCTGTTAATAAAAATCCCGAAAACAGGGGATAATCAGCGAAAATATGGCTTGGTGATACCTTAGAGCTGGAATCTCCTCATGAAGGTATCTCAAGCTATAAGTGCATGGGGACACAGTAGGTGAATTTATTCAGGCCATTGGGTGGACACATTGTAGGCGAATGCTTTTTAAAAGATCGATTGCAAACAACATCGCGCATGCTCGGATACACTATTGGTCACACGATAACATTGCAATATCGTCATTTTATTTGTCAAGCGATTGCTTCATGAAGTCTCAAGTTTGCCGAACAATTCGGTGGAGTGGACAAACTAAGCGATTGAGTAGTCAGTGATAAATATTCTGTCAAATATATCAAAGACGCTTTGGTGTACGGATTCGGCCGACGCTCAGCACTACCCACACTAGGCGGGCTTCATCCCTCTTAAAGTCGCCTGCTGGTTTTCTTCACCATTGGCTTGCATGCCGTCATACGAGAGAAATAACCTAACGTACGGCGCAAAATCCCAATTAAACCTCGACTTTCATGAAATATTTGGACTCAGACTGAATGATAAATTCAACTTGACGATACATCAACCATATGAACTTTGAGTCAAGTAGAATGTTGAGCATAATTAAACAATCGTTCCATTTCTGATGTTTGTTAATAAATGTAGTGAATATTTTATTCACACTCTACCATTTTTTAATACTCAAACTGATTTAATGAATAACGCTGCATTCGCGCATGCATAATTTGCTTTGCAGGTGTGCTATCAAAACTGCATTCGTCCACTGATGTCCAATTAACCGATGGAATAAATGCGACAAAATTAAGAGTATTAAATTCAACTAAAATGTCCCCTGCTTTAGTGAAGCAAGATTCGGAAACAATACAAGATTGTACGCTTTATAAAGAAAATAAAAAACGCCTTTAAATCTATAATATATATATATATATATGAATACAATAAACAAGGTCATAGCTTTAAAAACAAATCACACTCTTCAGTTTAATATCAATAACAATATACTGGCAGCGTATAATTTAGATAAATTACAAAAAACACTATTTATTTTAACAATGTCATGAATAGAATCCATCAATCCGCCTGATTGAAACATCTGTTACAATAGCTGCAGAATTGAGCTTGAAAACGCAATACATGCCATACTAAACAAACAATCGTAATATAAAGAAGGTTTGCACCGAATGTCTGCCACCAAGGGTAGAGAATTTTTCAGTAGATTTCACTCCAAGAAACAACCATTGAATCAAAACGTATGCTGTTGGAGATATGTTACATGGGGGTACAAATCGAGAAGCGAACCCACGACCCTGAGCGATAGGCTTCAAATCCCCAGCAGTAAATGCTGGACATCTTCTCTCTGTTAGACCCAGTGGCCACTTTCTAAATGACACGAACAAAAATATAATCCATTTTACGGAAAACGTTTCGAAGATTCGTCGCTATTGTCTCTGTCCGATCAGGATATGTGCCCCCTTACACTTAACTCACCGATATAATAAATATATACATGGCAGACGATTAATGCAAAACGCCAATCTCAACAGTATCTAACTTCTTGACGCCGTTTGCTTATAAAAAGAAACAACACATAACTGAATGCAGTCTTAATATAAAGTGTCTGTTGGAAAAATAGTGGTTATCTGTTGCTGCTGACAACATGTATGTATACACACCAACTAGAACTGCCCGTATCAATCGGACTAATCGAGGCTCCGGTGACGTATGTATTTCACATGGGTAAACCGACTCGTCAAATTAATTGAACCCATCCATGTAAACGGTGTCGTTAAACCAACTCATCAAGTCACAGTCAACCCATGTAAATGGTGCCGTTTAGCCAACTCGCCAAGTTACAGGGCCTCCTGACACTTTTCGCACTTATCAGCCTGATGGTGCCCAAACACCCCCCAACTCATCAACCACAATTGTCACAAAAATGACCCAAATGACCAGCCATTTTAAGGGGAATATTTTATAAAATTATTCAAAACACGCTGTAATCGCGTACGAGCCAAATTTTACAGTTGTTTCGCTTATAGCCATACAAGCCTGCCGCCAAGTTCTGATAAACATGTAACGATCAATCCGGGCAGTCACAAACTTACAAGGCAATCCATTGGTTAGCAGGACATTACTAAAAATATTTCGAATTCTTGATATATGAGCAACTCCGAATGTTTTTGGGGAAATTTGTCATTCTTATAACAAAAAACATTGTGTCCAAAAGGAATAATAACTTTCATATTTCCAGTGAGATTTATGGGGTATATTTCCCTTATGGTTATGTTATTTTTACCACAGGATGCCTGCACACACAGAGTTTTAAATGACGTTAATGATGCCAATTAAGAAATACCGTTTTAGCTGAATCATCATTTCATGTGACACCAAAAAGATACCAAGAACGATTCAAATGAGTTTATCAATGGAATCCAGCCATTACACTGGATTAAATTTTGTTAGATTCCAATTCGGTCATTGCTCACCGTTACACGGGGTGTTTGCTTTTATGGTCTTCAGCAGAATTTCATTTTCCTTTTCCGACAAGTTACTCCGGACGAAAGGAAGACCGGAAGGACGTCGGTAATGGAGTGAGGAGGCGCGGACATTTTCACCTTCGGTCATTGTACTGTATTCTGTCAAACCTGCTCCCGATGGCGGGGATTTCCGGAAGTGTCCGTCACGGCAACATAGGCAAATGTGAATGGCGATCCAATCAAAAAGAGGCACTTTCCTGTAACATTAGATAAAAGATCAGAATTAGAACTTGTACATAAAAATGTTTTATGTTAGTTCAAATCAAATAATACTCAAGCATATTTCACGTGGAAATCGACCCTCTCCTCCTCTTATCTTTCTTATCTCTGTCATATCATCAATGATAAACAGGACGAATCTGATAGGCTGAGGATTGATTCTCTGTCCCTATAGTATTTGAACCCTTGAACAGATATTAGTTTAAACGGGTTCCAATGGTGTGTTGAATTCAAGTAGTTTAATGTCATACTCAAGAGTATTTGACTCCTATGTTGTAACATTCTTTTATCAAAAGCTCATTGTTTAAATTTAAACTAAAATCCGTAGCATCATCAAACAGAGAAACAAATTGAACTGATAAAGACATACATAAGTGTACTATATTCAAAGACAAATTCCAATCAGCAGCATATTATTTAAATTTAAACTAAAATCCGTAGCATCATCAAACAGAGAAACAAATTGAGCTGGTAAAGACATACATAAGTGTACTATATTTAAAGACAAATTCCAATCAGCAGCACCATTGACAGTCATCAAGGGCATAATCAAGTGTTTTAAACATATTAAATGTTTTATTTTGAATCTAAACATTGCAATTATTGCGTTTAAAACTATTAATAATAGTTATTTACAAACATTCATAAAAAAATAAATGCGAAGTTTTGCGCTTTGGCGAGACATAAGGACTATGTGTTCTGCTGGCATTACACAGAGACTGGTCGTCACTGGGCCACCCTCGAGTGGGCGCAGGTGTAGGAAATGTAGAGGGAGGAGGCCTAATCTCCTCTTCCATCCCTTCCAAGGCATCACAGCGGTTTGCGAGATGGCTTAAAGGAGATGGCTTAAAGGAGAAGGCACACGGTTTTATTGTGGGGTTTTACGTTTTGTAATGTTATTTTGGTTACAAAACAGCCGCCAGATTAAGGAATTAATTTATATTAAGCCAATAATTAAAATTTTACCAACCGGAAGTGACGTACGTGGTGCAAGTGACACACAATAACAATCACAACATTATTTCATATGCTATAGCTACGATAAACCTATCATATCCGAGTCAAGTTCTCTGGATTTTTTTTATCAGACAGAATTATTACTGTACAGGTTTGTACCAAAATATTCTGAGGAAGAACTTGAAGGCAGGAAGAAAGATATAAGTAAAAGAACGGTGAATACAGCAGTGTGTAGGCCTCGGGGCGAAAACGTATTCTTATAGACTTACAAGCATAATACAGTCTGTATACAGGCCTATAGTCGCACGTATATATCAGGTCACTGGCATGGTGTAATGACCTCATATGTCAGATCAAGTTACTTAAAAATCAATACCAAATGGAAATAACTGCTTAATTTAACGAGTGTGGGATCTAAATATTTCCATAACGGTACTCATTTTAGGCTCTTTTCTGCGCTAACCTTTCTGATACAGGGCTGATTAGCTGAACCAAAGACAAATCTGCCCTGCCTAAATCTGTCTGGTCTCAAGCTACTCGCCTTTCGCGGAGGTATTCCTGTCTATCCTAGTCTTTTGATCTGGGCTAAAGGGAAATACACTGTATACGTCAGTTTTGTTCGTCCTGACGGTCCCTTTCAAAATAGGATGGCACAAAGTATTTAACGCACACTCTCAAGTTCTTTTACCTGTCTAATGATGCGTTTACTGGCAAATCTTTGTTTATGATTTTAACCAGCCACTGCCTTAAAAAAAACAACAGTATTTCTCGAGAAACAGAATTCCTTTTGCAATAAACAATTCATAATTGTGACAACCAGGTTCTCGACAGGCAAGCATTATCCCTGTCAGAAATGAAATGTTCACACGTTTAACATACGATATGTTGTGGGTCACTTACGCCACATCCGTCACTTCTGGGTTGTAGTACTTTAACTACTGACTTTTTAATTAGTTCCTGGATCTGAGGGCTATTATGTTACTTAAATGGCATTGAAAAACGACCAAACCCCAGTGTCAAACTACCTGCCTTCTCTTTTAAGAGAAAGGGTCCAGCCCTCTCTGTTTTACAAACATTGATTGGCTGTTCCTTGTGACCTTGGAAGAGCGAATTTCTTGCCAGATGGCTTTTTTCTTTCTGGTTTTGTTGCAGTTTTCTTGATGACTAATGTTTGATTAAGTTTGGGAGCATATGGCGGTTGTAATTTGTCTGCTGTATGAATGGACAGCAGTAGGGCGATCATCTCCAATTGGCCATGTAAGTATAGTATGTGTTCCAACAGACACAGAAACTTTCTAAATGGAATGGCGTTTGATTGGGATAATTTTGAGTATCAGAGCCAAGGATCGGCATAGCTTATGTTCTTTTCAGTTCTTATTATTTGAATTTGCTTTCTATTTAATGAAGAAAAAAATTAAGACGAGGCCATGTGGGCTTCATTGCTGTGTGTGAAGGATGAACAGAAATTTTAAGTAATAGTTATCGTTATGTTGATGTTGTAGCTGTACTAAATGCTGATAATCCATTTTAGTATTTTTGCACACAATTAAAAATTTGATTTCGTTAAAGCAAAATAACCTTTTATCGCCAAACTGATGGAACTAATTTATTTAAATAAAGTACTCCCTAACGTCTCTTAAAAGTCTCACCTTAAATAACGACACACTCTGGTGCTAAATATGCCGTAAATGATGGGATTGGCGGCGCTGTTTAAAGGGGCTAAACTAGTGATGAACGTCCCTAAGGCAGCCATGTCATTTGAACACGGGATGTGACCATAGACTTGTAGCAGATTGAAGATAAAAAATGGACTCCAGCAAAATATAAAAACTGTAAAAAAAGAATGCAAGTCAAACGTCCCATATCAGCATACATTATGCATAATTAATGTGTTTTTGATTAGTATTCAACGCTGAATTACGTCATTAATTGAAAGGTGTATCAGAAGAAAGAAACCAGACACCAAACAATAATAAAAAGTAAAGACATTAAATCTGCCGCAATCAGACAATTTGCAAACGTACACAGAAACCTATCAAAACCAAGGCTGGCTCGCCTGGTTTCTTAGCTTACAGAAGACCACGACAGAAAGCATAGTTAAAATGATTAGACAAATTTAATGAGAATGCTTATTTGCTATATAGTACTTCAATTGTATGACGTTTAATGACATATGAACGGGTTTCATTTATGTGGCGTCTTTTCTTGGCTGATTTTACATAAAAATACAAATTTAATCATTAGTTCTCACAATCCTCTTATATATGAGGAAATTTGAACAAAAATTCATACTGACCTAACACAATTACCAACGTCATTTTGATAGTTTTGATTTTTGCCTGTGGAATAACACCACGAGAACTGGCTCTACTGTTTCCTCGTAGATTTTCCCTCGAATGACTCTCGTTAAGTGAACCTGTATAATGAATTTATCTATTAAAGTAGATACATAGAAGCGTTATTTATTATCACTGAGGTAAGCTTAGATTGACAATTTACTGTTACAGTAGATAATTTGGACACATTTCATTATCGCTGAGGTGAGCTTAGATCGACAATTTACTGTTACAGTAGATAATTTGGACACATTTTATTATCGCTGAGGTAAGCTTAGATAGACAATTTACTGTTACAGTAGATAATTTGGACACATTTTATTATCGCTGAGGTAAGCTTAGAGCGACAATTTACTGTTACAGTAGATAATTTGGACACATTTTATGATCGCTGAGGTAAACTTAGATCGACAATTTACTGTTACAGTAGATAAACTGGACACATGTTTATCGCCGATGTCAGCTTAAATCGAAATGTAACTATTAAACAGATAAATTGAACACATTATTTGTGATCACAGAGCAAAGCTTAGATCAAAATGTTACTATTAAATACGATAAATTGGACATATTATTTGTGATCACATGCAGAGGTACGCTTAGAGCGACATGTACGGTAACTATTAAAGTACATAAATTGGACAAATTGCCTGTGATCGCCGAGGTAAACAAACATCGTCATGTAACTATTAAAATAGATATTTGCGCTTATGTGCCACTGTCATTTGTCTTTGGAAATCATTTTGCAAAAATGTTTTTCGTTGACTGAATAAATTGCTAGTTATAAACTGTACGTTTACAGCGGACATTTTTGCCCTCTATTAATTAAATTCTGTACATGACGCATGTACTTACTTCCGTTAGGTCTTCGCGATCCCCGACTACTCCGTCGTTTGATTGGTTGTATTAATTTACTCTTGTTCCACACTATGCAGATAATGACAGCATAACAGCCACATATTAAACATGCCGGTAATATAAAAATAGCCACCGTCACCATGGTAAAATACAACTGAAAACAATATAATAATAAAAATAACAATTTTTGGCTTATATCTGTACCAAATCATCTTCATCCTATCTGAGTTTTATTTACAAGTACTTAATTTGTTATATATACCACTTATACCTAACATAAAGTTATTTAGGTAAAATTAAGCTAGACAACCAAAAAACGTTTTAGCAAATTTTGATTGGCTGAAATTTGTCACTCTCTTTATTCAGATAGGGATACAACCAGGTTTCACATTAAATTTATATAGGAACCTGGCATCGAATACAAATACCACCTCAGAACATAGATAACATATGAACGAAATGACCTGTTCAATGAAAGCAGATTTAAACCAAACGTAATTTGACAAAATAGCGATTGGTCTAATTTGACTCAAGTTTAAGTAGTAACAGTTACTCCGGCAGAACATTAGCGATAAGGGATAAGAAATAATTTCAGATGTATACATTATTATATAATTAGCCTACATATTCTTCAATAAACTAGCAAGGGTGCAATTTAAGTCTACATATCCCGTTGTGATCAATATTGCATTAGGCAAACAATCTAGCAAAAGCTATATGTGGAACTGTCTACGTCATACAGGGAGCATCACTATCAACTTTCCAATACTCATTGGATTCTCCAATAAAATGGAATATATAAAAAGACTACAATTGACACTGATAGATAGTTATTAATAATGATTTTGTTGAATGTTTATTGATAACTGTCCCGGTCATAGAGAGAGTACCTCTGTCAATATCCAAAACTCAGGTCATCCTCCAGTAGAATGAGAAACAAGAAAATTAAAAGTAACACTGACAGACAGTTATAAAGAAAGATATTGGTGAATCTTTATTGCTAAGCTATGATACCACAACACTGTGTTATGTGCTCCACACTATTCAATTTAATGATTTACCTTAAATAAATAAATATCAAAAGAATAATTAAACAAGGGTTGTCTTCATCTAAATGGACAAGTTTTCTGGTGAAGTCATGGTAGTCATGGTACCAGATACGCAAATCTTAACTGTACATAGAACTGAAATTTGTAAGAACTCCTCCGGGGATTTATCAATGAATTTCTAGACAAACAGAATTTGTTAATAAGATCATATAAGATGACGAGCTCTATCTCTAAGAGCGGTATGATGCAAGCATAACCATACAATGTTTACTTAGCAATTTGTCCAAAATCTGAGACATTTAAGATTTTATGGTTAATTTGGTTTACTAATTTTACAGTTTCTTAACTTCAATTCATCAACGTATTTCATGTTTAGAACAGCTTTTTCACTTATAGGATGCAGCAGTGTTCTGTAAAATAAGCAGTCAAACTAACAGTCCTCTTATGTGACCATCCATCAACCATCCAGGATGAACATCCATCTGTCTATCAGTCATTTTGTTAAAACACTTACTTACCTGCCATTGCCACATGTCCAGTGACATCGAGCAGCTCCTGTCCTCTGCTGAGTATTTTGTAAGAAATAATCGAGGTGTGGAAAACACGAAAGAGGTGACCCAGGCTATGGCGATTAATATTTTAGCTCGTAACCCTGTAAGATAAAATACAAGAGAAGTTGTCAAAGGTTTTTCTAATCTACATACAAATACCCCCTCTGTACCGAGTTATGATTAGCTATTGGCGTTTTTCTTAGAATGTACAGACTTGTATGACCGTCCTGCAAGCTCGAACGCTCTGATCAGCAGGCGAAGGGTGTAAAGTCTGCAGAGGAGTCATGAAAGTCTCTACGTGTACAGCGAATTTATTATCAGTCAAGCTAAACCGTGTCCAATTTTGTTCACTTCAACAATTCGAAAATAAGTTTGCTCGGTAGAGCTTTGTTTGCGTTCCGAGTTACTTCCCCTGGACACAAGCGCTACCATGAGAACGCAGTTCTCAGCCATGTTAAAAGTTCAATGACGCGGCAAAATATGGCCACAGAAAATATGTTTCGATTGTAAAATTCAGCGATTGCAAATCAGATATGTTTTGAACTGCGATTGTGTCAACCAATAAACTATTTAAACAATAAGTTTTACTAGTTTTTTTAAGACAAAATACGGTGGAGGCGGTCATGTTTATTTTAC